>VYXB01002639.1:1433-46032 GCA_013397135.1 Pachyramphus minor
CCCCCCCTGAATAAGACCCAGAAAGACCACTCTGCACGCGGTCACAGGTGTGACAACAAAATGGCTGATTTATTCAACATGGGCACCGACTTATATATGGTAGAGCATGGAAGGGACCACAACTTGGGTGGAGACAGGGAGGACCACGCAAAGGAGCTGCCAAACTTGTGTAAAAGGGAGGAAACCTGTCCGAACACAGAAAAGATGAACACCTTTTATGGGGAAGCTGCAATGCAGCAACTGGGGAGCAATAGGAAGGGATATAACATAGAACCGATAGGAAAGAAGTTAACTGGGGTACATAAAAGGGGATTATACATAAATACAATAAACTCGCAAATTCAAAACATTCTCAAACTCATTGTACAGCTGGGATCCTGACTATTAGTACAGACCCTCTGGTCTTGCACAGTCATACTGTTACCATTACGATTTTCATTAGCCGATTGATCAATTTTTTCCATTCTTGTTCAAATAAAGACATATTGCATCAAATTTAAAATCACTTTTGTAACAACTTGAATGTCATTGGGTGTTAACATGTAAACAGCAAAAAGTGAGTCCAGTAGCCCAGTCACAAATGGAGATTTAAGCTATATTCAGTCACTGCCTTCTTAGCATCCCTTAAGATTGGGTAGGGAACTGGTTCCCAGTTCATTGTACCAGCATTATCATGAAACACAGGGAAAGTTTTCATTAAATCCAAATCTCTTGCATCCTGTGCTTGTCTCCTTGGTCCCAGCCACTTTTCATCCGCAACTGCAACCTGACCTTTCTCATCTCTTGACTCCTCTTCCCACGCCTTCACAGTTTCCTCACTTACTGGTAACCGGGCATGGACACCGCCATGTTGCCAGATGTTGACATTACTGGAACTGGAAGTGTTATGGGCATGACTCCTTCCCCCGATCTTCTGGAAGGAGGAGGTTTTCCAGAGGTTGTTAGTCTTGGTGGGAGGGAATTTGATGTTAATGGGAGGAGTTGCATCGTTCGCATCGCTGTCGTCATCATGCAAGGGAGGAGAAGGCAGAGATGACAGTTTCATGCGCTTTTCACACGAGTTAGAGGAACCGGTACCATTTTTAAGGGTAGATTTCCCTCTGAACACTGATTTTTCGCGCCTCAGCAACAGAGAAGAAGGGGTCTGAGCACCATTTTGAGCACGTTGTTTTATTAAGGAGAGAATTAGTCTCCATGCCACAAGCACTGTCCCAGCAGCTTTGTCCCTGCATTCGAACGATTTTATTAGTCTGTTACCTAGTTCAAACCATTGATCATAGATAAAAACATTGAGGATTGCATCTTTATGGCATGTCATCCATTTTGCTAGTGCTTGGAATGATTTTTTATCAATGGGGTGGCCTTCTGCAGTAATGATCACTGTAACGCGATCATATAACTCCTTTTCATCAGATGACAAACAGGGCCCCATCATTTCTGATGACAGGTTCTACACTTACGGAAAGGGGTAAAATCTTCCTCCTTGCTCACCTTCGGGAAGCGTTGCTGTTAACATTGAAGTGCTGTCCTCCGAAGGGTGACGTGATTGAAGTTCACGAAGCTCTGAAGCGAGGGGGTCTCCTGGGCGGCCCGAACTCCGGCTGTCCGGTCTCATCAGAATCCCAAGTGGATGCGAGGAGTTCTCTCAATGTGAGAGACCTTGACACTCATCCCATGCTGGGCGCCAATTTGACAGGGGGGAAGCTGTAACCCCCCGTGAATAAGACCCAGAAGGACCACTCTGCACGCAGCCACAGGTGTGACAACAAAATGGCCGATTTATTCTACATGGGCATCGACTTATATATGGTGGAGACAGGGAGGACCATGCAAAGGAGCTGCCAAACTTGCGTAAAAGGGAGGAAACCTGTCCGAACACAGAAAAGATGAACACCTTTAATGGGGAAGCTGCAATGCAGCAACTGGGGACCAATAGGAAGGGATATAACATAGAACCGATAGGAAAGAAGTTAACTGGGGTACATAAAAGGGGACTATACATAAATACAACAAACTTGTAAATTCAAAACATTCTCAAACTCATTGTACAGCTGGGATCCTGACTAGTAGTGCTCTAAAGCTGATCAAAACTCATGCATGTTTATGTGTATCTTCTCCGATTCTGCATCCTCTTCTTCCCTCTTGTCCTTCTCCATGGTTTCTTTGCACCACTCATAGGGCTCTCTAACAGCACCTCCAACACAGAATTACCATGAGGCTTTGGCAACCCTGTAGTTCGCAGCTACCTCAGCAGTTTCTGAAAGCTGATGAGCTGGGACAAAGTAAATATTTTAGTTAGTAGGTTGTCTTACTGAGACCTCATATAAAGGGATTATATTACCTATGGCTTTTTATCATGTCTCTATGCTACATTGCCATGGCTTTGACTTTGACCTAGCAACTATCTTATTTAATTGTTGTCCTGAATTCTGTGACTTGTGCACTAATTTTTTTGCTTCCTGATGTTGTCCTGATAAGTGACTTGCTTTACATTCTGAAGTGATAAGCTCTTTTTTATTTTCTTGACCTTGCTTTTGATCACCTTATGGTGCCAGATGCTCTGTTACCCTCCTGACGTTTCCAATACCTCTCTACAGTGTGTCTTTCACAGACTACAGCCATGGCTCAAATGAAAAGATACAACGTGATAAAATGTTGAATAAAAATTACTAGGCTAGAGATTGATTGTACCTGGTGTTTATTAAGGAACCAGCAGTGGAAAGGACAAAATTCTTACTGGCTATTAGCCTCAGATGAGCCTTGACCACAATATCTAATCTAAAACCAACTGTGGGGGTGGAAACCAGAGCTACCAGGATGAAGATATGCTCAGGCCATGTGTTTTTTTTCTACCAGCTGCTTGTTGGATGGGAGTGCTGAGAGTTTGAGCCAGGTAAATTATAGAAGCTTTCAAAAAGTTTTCAATCAGTCAAACCGTATAACTCTTTAAAATACCTGTTCAGTTGCACTATGTGAACTAAACCCACTGAACTAAATCAAGACTGGACTCTCACCAATCATGAGATGTTAAAGCTGAGACACTTTGTGGAAATTCCACAGCCTGCTGGACAGCAAAACAGACTGTTAGTGTAATGGTCTTTTCCAAAATTAATTTTTTTAAGTGTATGACAGATAATGATTTTCCAAAAGTAACTCTCCGATTACTTCAGTGGTGTTATTTATGACTGAAGTAATGTCCCTATTTTGTAGATAATAGCATTTGTTTATCTGTGGGTTTGTTCTCCTTTTGTCTAAATTAGAACTCTGAAACTTCATTGGCACATTAACTGTATTTTAGGTGTTATTCATAAGAAATAATTCTTCTATTTGTAGCACGTTATCAAAGCAGAATTAAATCAAAGACACTAGGGCTAGAAGAAGGGGTGTTTTGCTACACTTGTCCCTCCAAAATCATAAAATAATTCTTTTTAAGCTTCAAGGTTTAAGTTTAAATAGGAAGGACTGATCATTGCTTCTAGTAAGAACCCAAATTCTTGTAATGTTACTTGCTAATAAATTAATTCCCAGATTTTCCCTGAGAGATCTGTGGAAAAAGTGAGGCTGGGACACCTATTCCAAAGAAAGTAGGCTATTGCAGGAAAAGATTTTTAGATAGTTGCAAAGCTAAGCACACAGTGTTGTCAATAAATAAGTATGAAGGCCATCCACAAATATTCACGTTCTATACCACAATAATTCCTAATATTCTAGGAGCAAAATGCATCTTTTATTACTGATATCTTTAAATACCTCAAACTATTAAAAATACCCTGCTAGTGTTATCCTACTGAGATATGTTAGATAAATACAAGTAGGTTAATTTGCAATTACACATTTTTTTCATACCTCTACTCTGAAAGAGCTGGCTACTTCTTCAATGAGATGTTTTCAGTAATTTTATTCTCTACTACAGTATCTAAAGATAAGCTGGAAGTGCAAAAAACTGTCTGGAAGTTTTTCTTATCTATTAAGTTGCTACTCCTCTCACCATCTTGTCCTCATTTTTGAGCACGTCATACCTTTTTCTATATTACCATATGGTACTAGTGGATCTATAAATGTCTTCTTGAAATGGTTCTGTCTGGCACATTCTCAGGATTTCATATATAGAAATTACCCAAATAGTGTGATGGAAATACAACAAGGTTGGAAAACTTTTCCTCTTTGTGACCTGACCATTTAAAGTGGTAAAACCTGCACTAATTGAAGAAATTAGTTAAAAAGCTGCCTGGCCTGTCATAATACTGGATGTAAGGTCATTTTTCAAAACAAATACATGAAACACGGATGAAATCTGGGCATGCAGATAAGGGGTTTTTTTTGGTACATGTATGAGTTCTGTGTGTTAAAAAGAAAGTAAAAATACAAATCTTTCATTGGAAAAACTTATCTTCCCCACATGCTGTAATGAAACAATAGTAAACACACTTGTTTTGAATCACTGAAATCACATGTACATTGGAACTGCAATTTCTGGAAATTAATCCTCTAAAGAAGGCCTTTATATAGGTAGCACATGACTCAGTAATAGAATAATTTAAACTAGCTGTACTATTTTAAGTAGAGAAAACACTCTATTTTTTACTTGATGTATGCCAGTCCTGAATGATGAGCTGCATGACAACATTATTAGCCAGCATTGTAAGTAGGTGTTGAGTCCTGCAAAGAAGTCTCATGAAATATCTAACCTGAAAATATAAGACAAATGTTGACTAGAGTTATTTAGGGTTCTTCAGTCATGTTGGTTTTGAACTTTTGATATGAATGATAAGATGGAAATATTTAGGAATTAATTTATTTCCAAGAGGAGGACAGAATAGGAATTTTAAATATGTAATATTGTGCCAGCTAAAATAAGGTAAAATACCCATAGGAAATTGCAACAGGGCCTTTGATCATAGGTACTAGAAAGCTAATGGTTAGGTATGGCAATATCTCATTGCACTTTATCAGCCTAGTAAATGCTTATGCGTATATATTACTTATGCTGCTATTAGTAATGCACTAATTTCTTAGCCTGGTTCTGAGTATTACACATTTGAGTTTACTAGAATTCTGTTAAAACAAAATCCAGTATCTTATTCATGAATACACTAAAAATATTACCTGGATATGTCTTTTATTCCTCATAGACGTTGCAAAGGTGACTTCTGAAACTCGATGGGATTTCCTGGTTCATTCACATTCTACTTACAGCAGAAAAAATCAGACCTCTCTTTGTCTATTCCCAAAATAAAGTGACTAAAGCCTGTGTATGTTCAACCCTCAGAATTGCATCTCTGCTTTTCTTTAGCTTCATCTTGAAATAATGGATGTTTGTTCACTCGGATTTTGATGGAAATCTGAATATAACCCAAGATTGACTAAATGAGTGTTTAACTCAATATGCTGGAGTAAAATTAAATTAATAGCTGGGTTCAGCCATATCAGCCTGAAGGAAGGATAACTTTGTATAGTTCTCCAGTGTTCAAAGAGTAAAAATCTGATCTGTAAAGATATGTGGTAAGGTATTTATTTTTTTTAACAAGATTATTTTTTACTTAATCTCAATTTATTTGGATTCTGTTTCTTAACTGTATCAGCTGATGTATTATTACATTTACCTTATTAATGTTTTTAATTAAAAATATTAGAGAAATATGTTGAAACCTTTGGGTAATAACTGATAGGTATCAGGTATCAGATGTTTGGGGATTTGTTTTAATGGAAATCCTGTAACCAAAAGAAGAGAAATAGGATTATGTTCCAGAGATGCCTGGTAAAAGAAACATTTAATAGTTTTTGAAGTTTCTAAAAGCTGACCTGCTTTGGAAGGGAAGGGAAGCTGTAAGCAGAGTCATATAAAGTCAGATTTAGGTTTTCATGGAACACAAAAGAATTTAGATTTTCCATGTTAGCAAATACTATTCTATGAGCTACATGCTATTTAAAGGTGAATCATAGAATTATATAATGGTTTGGGTTGGAAGACACCTTTAAGATCATCTAGTTTCAAACCCCTTGCCATGATCAAGAACAACTTTCACTACACCACTTTACTCAAAACATCATCTAACCTGGCCTTGAACACTTCCATGGAGGGGGCATCCACAGCTTCTCTCAGCAACCTGTACCTGTCACTGCCACCACCAGTGTCTCACAACTCTCACAGTGAAGAATTTCTTCCTAATGTCTGATCTAAACCTGCCCTCTGACAATTTAAACCCATTCCTCCTTGACCTATCACTACGTACCTGTGTAAAAAGTCCCACTCCTGCTCTCCTGTAGCCCTCTTTAGGTATTGGAAATCTGCTCTAAGGTCTCCCTGGAGCCTTTTCTTCTCCAGGCTGAACAAACCCAACTGTCTCAGCCTGTATTCACAGGAGAAGTTTTCCAGTCCTCCAATCACCTTTATGGCCCTCCTCTGGACTTGTTCCAAAAGGTCAGTGCTCTTCTTGTGTTGTAGCCTCCAGAGCTGGATGCAGCACTCCAGCGGGGTCTCATGAAAGCAGAGCAGAGGAAGAGAATCACCTCCCTCAACCTGCTGGCCATGCTGCTTTTGATGCAGACCAGAGCACAGTTGGCTTTCTGAGCTTCAAGCACAGCTTGCTGACTCATGCTGAGCTCCTCATCAAGAAACACCTTCAAGCCCTTCTCAGCAGGACTGGTCTCAGTGCGAGCAAGTAGGAATCTGCATTATCTCCTGCTGAGCTAGTTTCTTCTGTGGTGGTGTTCAGTGTCTCCAGCCATTTATTCAACATCACTAAATGACCTCTAGGAACTGCAAGGTTAGCTACAGAAGCTATGACTAGTGTGAAGGCAGTTTCATGCTCAACTACAATTTAGGCAAGGCTTTGTTCATAAACTAATTAATTATGTTTTGGACACATTTTCTGTGACTGTGTTTTTAAAAGTAGCAGAATGAGATTTTATTCTACTGCTGTCAGTGTTCCATCTATTTGTTTATTTTACCCATTTTAGAAACTGCCTCAGGCCAGGTTCTGAGATAGTATTAGGAGGATGCAATTACACTACATCCCTACAGATCAGGATTGGAAAGCCAATTCTGCTTAAGATGGACTTCATTTCAGTATTATGAAGACTAGGATTTCTTGTTCTTTCTCCTCCTTTGCTAAAACTCTTCTGTATAGTGCACTTCCAAGAGCTATAATTATTTGTATTGCATCTGTTCGCTTTTAAAAGGATCCAATTGACAAAGGCAGCAAACGGAAAGGCTGAACAGGCAGATAACACTAGGATCTGTAGTAACTTGAGAGAAAAGCATTAGATGTGGTGTCTCTTTCTAGGTTACAAATTCCAAAGGAAATGGGATTTGTTGCCTTTGACAGAAAGCTAGATTCTGCCCAGAAGCCAATTAATACAACTCAGGGAGTCTTGTCTCCTCCTGAAGTAGTTTACGACCAACCACTCTGTTATTTGGCAGTAAAGGGTCTCTTTTCACTGCTAGCACTTGCCAGTTCCAAGAATTATCAAACAATGTCATTGCATACAATTAAGGAGAGAGAAATAATTTTTTTAGCAAGTCTGATTGACTAACCCAGACAAAACAGATGCAGGTATAAACTACGTGTATGTTTAGAAGAACTCTGACAAAACAGCAATCACTGTGAAGATTCGCAAATCAAACAGAAGCCTGGATTATAACTTCAAACATTGAAAATGGCACCAAATCATGGAAAGAAATAGCAAGTCCCACTGACTGGAAAATTAATTGCAGTAACTTATGTACAGAAATAGGAAAAAACCCTGCATTTAAGTTCAACACTAAGCACGACATACACACAAATAGGAAGGACCCTATGCCCAATAGGAATGACAAAGAAAGAATTAGGACTTTGTAAAAAGAAAATGTAAGGTTGCAATAAGTTTGCAATATATGGCCCCAGAAAACAGTTTTGCCAACAGTCTTTAGAGGAACTTCATGTAGGAGAAAGACTGCTAAGGTCTAGGTTTGCCAAATTATCTTCCCTGAGCTAGAAACTTTTGTTTATAGTGTCTGACACAATATGGAAACAGTTTTCGGATTTTAAGTAGCTTAGTTAAGGAAGAAAAGCAAAAATCAGCAGTAGTTCCAGATAAGCCAAACCAACAGGGCAGCAGCCTACATTCATCAGAACATCTAGCCAAAACAGGTTGCTCTTGCCATGATTAGGTTAGGCATCTCCCAGTTCTGAGCTATTGCCATTTTAGCAGGATAATAATAATAATAACAATAATAATAATAATAATGATAATAAATAAAAACCTAACTTATAATTTAGGAAAGTGTTAGGAAAATCTTAAACATCCTTTCAAAGGAAGATAGGAATATATAGCAGAATATGAACCAGATTAGGTAGATAAACACATAGATGCCTTCATTTGCCCTTTACTAGAGGTCAATTTACTTTGTTGTGACATACACTTCTAAACAGATAGTTTGCTGTAAATCTGGATTATGTTATTTATCACAATCAAACTAGTGTTGTTTTTGTTGCCTCCAGATTTAAAAGTCCTGAGTTTCTTTTCATACTGCAAAGATATTTTCAAAATATAGGGAAAACCAAGTCATCAGTCTGGATTTCATCCTGCTCTTGCTTACACTTGACAAAAGGTTTGCAAATGAATTTTAAGAGGAGTTGGATTTTAAAAAACTTTAACATCCGCTTCATATAATACAATAATATTTGCCCAAAACCTTCTGATTTTTTTTTTTTTTTTTAAAGTTCTGATGCAGAAACGATAAGCCAGTCAACCAGTGTTTGTTTTCAACAGTCTGGTTAGGACAAAGAGTGTCCTGTACCTTTTCACTTTTTGTCAGCATCAGAAAAAAACAGCAGATAATGATTTTCCCTCTGGTGTTTTCAATACAGTTATGTGAACTGATTTGCATTCTGATCTAAACAGTGAATCTGAAGTATTTTTTCCTTGTGCTAAAAGTATGAATGTCTTCATGATGTAAGTAGAATATCTTCCAATCAGGGGGTAAAGCTGAAAAAATTGTTCCTGGAGCATGATATTTTGTTTGAAATCACAGATGCCTATTTTAGTCCTTTTATTACAAGCATTAAGCTGTACTATCCTGAGACTGCCTTAGCTTTTTGAAAAGTAGTTACCCAGATTTTTTACTCCTATAGAGAGGAAAAAGACAATGGAATGAACATGTAAGCCCTTCTTCTAGTCTTCATCTCCAAAATGATTGGACTTTAAAGCTGCAACTCAAAAACCCTAGTGTCCTCATTAATTTTCACATTAAATAAAATTATTAGTAAGTAAGTAATGAGAGTAAAAGTAGCCTTTTTAATAAATAAAAGGATAATGAAGTTGGCAAAAGCTATCTAATATTATCATTAGTGGGAGGATAATTGTTTTGATTGACACAAAGGAAACAGAACAAAGACCTTCTGAGGGGAAAAAATAAAAAAATCCCATGAGCCACTGAAAATGGAGACTGAAGTCAAGCTACCATACTTAAGGACTTAAACAGACTCAAATGATATATGGAGTGGATGTTAGTGGGAATTCACAGAAAACCTTTGACAGGAATATAGCCTGAAATATTACACATTTAAAATAAACTTCTTAGCAGTCACAGTAATCCTGCAGCACCTTATACCTATACCTGCACTTTGGCAGAAAGGGTAGCCAAACATTCATCAGAGATAGAGATTAGAGACTGCTCATGAGGTTGTTTTCTTTTCATTTTTAGTGATATTGGAAATTCTAGAGGCATGTGGAAAAGTATCAAGTTGACAGACACATGAAATATCTTTATTAAATGAGTGACTACACAATCTGAAGTCCTCTCCATGGGGGGAGGACTGTTCACAATACCCTGTAATGGCACAGTTATAGGCTGATAATTTTCACCTCTGTAACCTCTACCAAAGGCAGAAGCAAGAATGGAAATATTTTGCCTTTTTTTTTTCTGTTGTCTAATTTGTTTTGCCAGGTAGTGAAAATAAATCAACCACTTGTCTGCCTGCCATGCTGGAAATGAATAAGCAATTGCACAGTGAACACTGTTTTGTGGATTTTTAGAGAGGTAGGGATGGGAATTCGGCAGCTGCAAGTTATGACTGGAGGTTAAAGTTGAAACTCAGTGGTCCTGTTGCTCTTTTAGTTCCATGTTTCAATGGGAAAAGTGGTCACAACCATACTATTTGCCTTATTGTTTCTTAAGCTAAAAGCTTCCTCACTTTTCATGAACTACAGCATTCTGGATTTTACATAGTCTTCAAAATCCCAAGTTTGTTTCTCACACTTTATCCATTTATCCTTTTTATGGTTTATCTTGTCAACGTTAAATATATGCCACAGTTAGAGTCACACAAAAAAAGACATTAATTAAATCATGCAATACTAAAGTAATGTAGTTTATTAATAAGGTCTTCTGAGCTACAAAGCCACTGGTAATACAATATATATACTAAATCAAAATGGATCTGGGTGTCATTAAAGATTCCAACATCTTACATAAGGCAATGGATTGTTGTTTCCTAAGTATAATAGGAAAAGGTTTAGTAAAAGATAATCCTTAGCTAGGAGAACAGCACATGCAAAACAAATAAGTATTGACAGAACAACCATTCTAGTAATTAAAAAAAAAAAAAAAAGAAATAAAATAGTCAGAGAAGCCATTCTGAAAAAACGTGCATAACAGAACAATGGGCTGAAAAAAATATCAGAGGAACCTAGGCAGTAACCATGAAAGCATCTCTAGAGGAGATGCAAGTGCTTCTCCTCTGTATCTGAAATGACGGACAACATGTAAAAGAGATTCAAATATTTTCTTCTTTATTCAAAGTATTTGTACTAAAAAACCCCAAAACAAACAACAAAACGCCACCCCAAAACAGCTCTCAAAAACCAGACCACATTTTTTCCACTGTACTATAAACACAAATTACTTTGGAGTCTGATATTAACATGTAACTCTGTGAAATGGAAATGAATTGGCAAAAATAATAGTCATGGAAGAGATCTTTTAATTTAAGAGATGCCATAGAATTTAAGAACTATCTAGCATCCCTAAATTAAACAAACTTTTCAGAATGAAGTATATATATCTCAAATAGTTTCATATAATAAGAAAGAGACATCAGATATTTATATGATATATGTGATATGCTCACTAATGAAAATGTAACCAGGATTATGCTGAAATGCCAAGAACTGTGGTTATTGCACCTGGAACATTTTGTACTACAAATAATCAAAATTCTTTTAGGTTTTATTGGCTGAAATGGATTTGAGATCAATTCTGAACCTGAACAATAAAATAAGCTGAATATAGATTTTTGAATAATGAGTCCTTTGGCTACAATTACTAGTTTATTTTTTTGCTGACTTAATTAAAGTAACTGTATTGAATTACAGGAATATATAATTAGTTTATTGGATTTTTAAGAAACGAGCAATCGAAACTGTAAAAAGAAAATCATGCAGTGTAAAATGCCATATTTGTCTTCTTCATCCCCTTCCTTCTCAGTGTCAGTTTTGTATCTGTCTCCTGTGTTGTACCACCTGGAAGGTTTCAATTAATTTTTCTACCTTTATGCTAAAGTGTTGACATACATCTGTTGAAATATTTATCAAGTTACTGGAACAAATATGCCTACTACAGTTTGTATATGAGATGAGCAAGAGTGCTGCACAACAAATGCATATGAGTGGACACACACATAGAATAACCTACTGTGACGTGATTAAACTGAAGGCTTTCATTAAATTTTTACTGAATCAAAACTTTTCTAGTTTTCAAAGAACTATGGGAAGAAAAATGGTTATCAGATGAACTTTCCTTGACTGTTCTTTAATAAAAATTACATAGGCTCTGTGGGACATCATAACAAAAGCAGCTTGTGGAGCTACAATAAAAACAAATCTATGATGCATCCAATATATCTAGACAGAGAAGATGACCTGATTTTCTCTACTAGATGACAGTGATTAATACTTGAAGCTCCTTGGAAAGCAATCTCACAGTGTGCTACAAAACCAAAAAGATCTACAGAGCGAAAATCACATAGAGCCCTGAGGTGCAAAATACTGAGAATGATGAAGTCCTCCTTCTTCTGTGGGAGACTGGGACCTCTAGCACCAGCTTCAGCATTAAGTCAGAAGAATAAATCAGGTCACAAAAGAATAACGAAGGGAGATGGATTATGTGAACTTAATTTAAAACAGTTACTTTGGGACTCTGTCCACAGTGCAGAGGAGCCAATATTTTGTTTTGAAAGGTTTTAGACATGAAGCAATGGAGGGTATTTTGCCTTGTTCGTGAATTCAAGCCCTTGGAGCAACTTTTGAGGTATATGTTACTTCTTTTTATGTACTAGAGACACAATTCAACCTATAAGGATCAGATGAGTTAAAGTCCTCCTATAAATTTCTTTGTGCAGACACGGTTTGTGAAAAACACAGATAGGAGTCTGGAACTAGTAAGCCCAGAAAAACTAGCCAGATACACTCGGACACACTGAAAGCAGGAATATCACATTATTTAAGAGATTTTCTTTGTTAAAAGAAAACAAACAAAGAAACAAACTCATAGTACTACTACAATTGTCCTTTATGCTGCCCCATGTGTCTGAAGTATTTCTTCATTACAGATATTCTGAGTAGGGAATGACATATAGCATCAAGTGCAGAAATCTGCTCTCTTATGATTTCTGACCAGTGTCAGGCATACAACAAGAAGCTAACATTCTACTTGCAGCCTTTGGTCTGCTTTTTCTATTTCAGTTAGAATTGTCCTACTCTATAACTTGGAAACATCATCTCCAACTTCTGTGTGTTATAGAAATCATCTGCAACTATAGAAGAAATCCGATTAGAAGCAACAAGTAATCTGAACTCTGTGTCCCTGTTGAGGGAGCTCTATGTGAGCAAGACACAAGCTAGATAGTTGCAAGTTTGAGGTGCTTTTACAGCCAAAGTTTTGCTTAACTCTTATTTGAGCATGTGCATCTAGAGGCAGAGTACAGAAGCTCAAGGAGAGCAAGACTACTCCTAAGGTTCTTACAGTAAGCAGCTTAGAATTTCAAAGAGAAACTTTGGAGGAGCTAGGTTTCATTAATCCTCTCTCACTGTGCTGCTTCAGACAAGTGAGCTGAGAAAGGGACTCATGATTCACCCTTAACTCTTCAAAAGGAGGTTCTCTTTACTACATCTCCTAGTTCATGTAAGACTCCTGCTTTGAGGGCAGCTCTGCAATACTCACGAGAACGTACTTTTACTCTTTATAAGAAAGGGCATAATAATTTTTGGCTTAAACCCATGGATAAGCATGAAGGAGTAGAGATCACTTTTGAAGATTAGAAGTAGTTTGCTTGTTAAGTGCTACCTTTGATTAGTCTAATAATCCTTTTCCTTAGATAGTGTTGGAACTTTCTGGATAATAAAATTTAACGTCATCTTGTTCATCAGCTGACCTTAATGGAAACCTTCTCTTTGAAGCTTTGCCACGGGCAAACCAAATAGAACTCTTTGGGTGTTTATAAGTGTAGGGCAACATCTAACAACTACATTTACCAAGTATTTGAAAAAGGAGTTCTTGATAATCTCACTGAAATTAGAAGGGGTTTGGATGAAGGACACAGAATACTAGTATCTCTGGAATCAACAGTAGAAACACTAAAAGGAACAAATACAATTACACAAACTAGATAGAAGTGCTTGGTAGATAGGAAATACTATCCTGTTCATGATTAACTGGGCATATATGAGATGTACATATATGAGATAGGCTTGAATTATCTAGATTCTCAAAACAGGACAAGTTCTTTCTTTTGACAGACTTTTATCCATCGTGAGTAGAACTGTGTGACTCATTATTTATTTGGAGCTGATTTATAGACTTTACTGTGTTCATAGGATTTTGTTTGCTTGTTGACAGATCTGAATGGCAGGTGATCGAATATCTTCTCATGAGTATAAGGAATCAATAGAATCATTTTTATAGAAAAAGATCCCAGCTAGTGGATATAAAAAAATGAAGCCATAACATTCCTGGATCATCAGTTACTTAATTAGATACAGTTTTTTTTGCTTTCTCTTGGGAATAAAAATTCAGTCTATTGGTATCCATGTTATTTACAAAATTGGTTGGTTGGTTGGTTTGGTATTTTGGTAAATGCAAATAACCAACTACTTACAAGCATACTCCCAAATTATGTGATTTTGGGCTGCAATCAATAGAGTCTTTAAAACTGGATGGACTTTGGAGACCCTAGAAGAAACAAACTGTAACTGATGTTGTAGATACAAGTAAATAAGTCTCATTATTTTATCTTCATTTTAACAGCCATTTGCTGATTTTGCTGCCTAGCAGCATTTAATGCAAATAGTGATCTTCTATGATATAAGGAAAGAGAAAAACAAGTGTCTTGATGGTTTCGTACTGTTATCAGACAAGATAAATTTGAATTTTGAGGAGAAAGAATTTAAAGAAAAATTTCTTATTTTGGTATTTTTTTCTAGCTTCAAATTTCAAATTCTCAAACAAATGTTATTTTACTTAAGGACATGGGGTTCTTGCATTAGATATCTGTAGTTGTATCTTACCCAAATGTTGGATATGGAAAAATGAGAGTGAATAGAATTTAATAAAATAACAAAAAAATTGGTTTTATTAAATTTTCTCTGGACTGTGCAATGTGTAGGATGAGATGCATTGGAACTACTCCTTAATACAAAGTTATATGATTAAGTTTTACAGGCCATGTTTGCAAAATATAGATGTGGGTACTTAAAAAACACCAACTCTGTGTGGCTTGAAGATAATCAAGTGTTTAGTAGAACAGCTGTGTTGGGGTCCTAGAGGGAACAAAGGATGAGCCACTCTCAGGAAATTCTGCTTGAAAATGGCCTCTTTACTAAGGGTGACCCCGGCTTATATAAACTTTGTGTNGTTGGTTTGGTATTTTGGTAAATGAAAATAACCAACTACCTACAAGCATACTCCCAAATTATGTGATTTTGGGCTGCAATCAATAGAGCCTTTAAAACTTCAACACTGATAACTAGGATGGACTTTGGAGACCCTAGAAGAAACAAACTGTAACTGATGTTGTAGATACAAGTAAATAAGTCTCATTATTTTATCTTCATTTTAACAGCCATTTGCTGATTTTGCTGCCTAGCAGCATTTAATGCAAATAGTGATCTTCTATGATATAAGGAAAGAGAAAAACAAGTGTCTTGATGGTTTCGTACTGTTATCAGACAAGATAAATTTGAATTTTGAGGAGAAAGAATTTAAAGAAAAATTTCTTATTTTGGTATTTTTTTCTAGCTTCAAATTTCAAATTCTCAAACAAATGTTATTTTACTTAAGGACATGGGGTTCTTGCATTAGATATCTGTAGTTGTATCTTACCCAAATGTTGGATATGGAAAAAAATGAGTGTGAATAGAATTTAATAAAATAACAAAAAAATTGGTTTTATTAAATTTTCTCTGGACTGTGCAATGTGTAGGATGAGATGCATTGGAACTACTCCTTAATACAAAGTTATATGATTAAGTTTTACAGGCCATGTTTGCAAAATATAGATGTGGGTACTTAAAAAACACCAACTCTGAGTGGCTTGAAGATAATCAAGTGTTTAGTAGAACAGCTGTGTTGGGGTCCTAGAGGGAACAAAGGATGAGCCACTCTCAGGAAATTCTGCTTGAAAATGGCCTCTTTACTAAGGGTGACCCCGGCTTATATAAACTTTGTGTGGAAGGGTCTGCAAAGGTAGGAGGAGTTAGGGAGGAGCGTGCAGATTAGGTGCACAGAAGGAAAAAAGGGGATGGAACATTTCCTTACAAAGAGAACTACAACCTTACAAGTGGATACTGCAATGCAGCAAACTCGGGCCAGTCAGGAAAGGGAGAGATAGGAGTGTGTACAACAAGGGAGTTTTACAGAGAGAATTTGAGGGGTACAACCAAGGTGTAAAGCTGCAATTTAACATCCATCTAAACCGGAAATCTATAACAAATATATGTGTAACTCTCAAATTGGGTTGATATAGTTGTCATCCTCGTCAGAAGTGAAACTCATTTCCGGTTGTCTCCCATGTACTTTCTTCCACTGTTTGAAGTCTCTCTCTTCCTCACCCCCAACAAACAGTAGTTTGTACGATGAAACTGTTTCTTAAAAAATACAATTAATACTATGGAATGTTGAGTAAGAAAATTGAGTTCTCTGTGTATCCTGCTTGTGGTTGCAATGGAAATACTCTGGATTTTTGTGTCTGTGCTCAAAGTAACTGTATTGAAAATAATAAGGGTATAGAAAAGAAGTGTGAATTAAAAAGAACAAAAAAAAATAACTTGGTGAGCATGAACTGGTTTATTCTGAGAGAGAACTGCAGGGTGATCAGTCTACAGGTAGGTCAGTGTGAGCAGATGAACTAATTTTTTAGATAGGAAATAGAATATAGTAAGGGTTCATATTTGGAAGTTAAAGTTAGACTAATATAGAGTAGAACTGAAATATAAATATGATGAGACAAATTTTAACTGTAAATCATTGATGTATGATTTTGTTGAATTCCCCATCACTAGAATTCTATAACTGAAGATGGGATGTTTCTCTGCTATACAGTATTTAGTCCAATGAGGAATTTATTTCCATTACATAAACTCTTCTGTTTACCTGTGTACTAAAAAGATATTAATAGTTTCTTACAACTCTAAAATGGAAGAAAGCTGATGAAACAGGATAAGTAATTATTGAGTCCAATTAAGCTTAAATAAATCCATATCAATATTTCTAGATAATCATGTTTTTTAACTTTGTGTGGACTTCTTGTCCTGAACAGCTTTTGTATGTTATATTGATGCCAAGAACATAAAGAGAGAAAGAACATAGGAGAGAAAGCTAGAAAAAGTAAGTAGTCAGGGTTTCTTGTGCCGGCATTTTAAATCCTTACAAAATTTTATAGGAAGAAAGCAGACTGGTGTTCATTACCTAGAAGAAAGCTCTTCATACCAACAATTGTCACATATGGATTTAGTCATTACATTTTCTTTGACCCTGAGATGTAAAAACCTGTCAACATAGACACAGAGAACAAAGCTTTTAAGCGGACTTTTCTATGTTGAAAGATCTGTTACAGTGCTTCTCAAGTACATTCTTAAGAAGAAAAATTAAATTACAAAAGAACTTTTTGCTTAAAAAAAAAAAAAAATTGTGCTGAGTCGTCTGAAGAAATTTGAGTGGATTATTTTGCAAAACTGGCCAATTTCCAAGCAGCAGTTATCACAGTGGGAAAAGCTATAAGTTGTAACTATAATAATATCTCTACAGGCATGATAAATGTATCCATGATTGGACTACTTGGGATTTCATGGTCTGAAGCATTATGAATTTGTCAGTTCTGTTCAATTGTTTCCAGCAAAGTGACTCCATCATATTGTTCATGTTATTTGAAGGAAAAAAAAAAAATCAAAATGAAAGCGTTTAAAATTAGATTGTGTACTGACTCCAGGCAATCAGTCCTTGTCCAGAATCATTTTCCTATCTGTAGATAGATTCTTGCTGTAATATTCTCAATCCATTTGTGGCTAGTCACAGCCCATTAGCCATCTGTTCCTCTATTAAGCAACTTTCTTTTTATAATGTAAGTATTTAATTTTAATAAACTCTATCTGTTAAGCATTTATCTTACACATAATAAGGAACTGTTTCAAACATGGTTATTTGGCCATATAAAAGTAATAATTTTTTCATGGACTTCCTTGGTTATAAAAGACACTATTAGAAT
The DNA here is from genome assembly GCA_013397135.1 of Pachyramphus minor. Lineage (NCBI taxonomy): Eukaryota > Metazoa > Chordata > Aves > Passeriformes > Tyrannidae > Pachyramphus > Pachyramphus minor. The sequence continues at coordinate 19,175 of VYXB01002639.1, forward strand.
AGCTTGAAAATTTGAAAGCATTTTAAAGAAACATTATTGTAAATAAATACTGCTTCTTTAAAGTGTGATATGAACCACAAGTTTTGTATGCTGAAACATTTGCTTAATTTACCAGCACATGAAGAGAAAGTGATCTGTGGAGTGTAGCTTTGATTTTACAGATTACACCATGCAGCAAATCTAAGATCTGTTAACAGCAATATTTATAAAACACTTCAAACATGAACTAAAGATGTCCAGTGTGTTTTTTAGAATCCATTTGCATATCTTGCTTGTTTAAGATGTTTTGGCAAATATAATGAAAAATATCAACCAACAGCCATGGAATTTTTTCTATGAAGTTTCGAAAACATAGCACGCAAGAGGCAGAAAATAAAGGAATAAGATTGCCAGAGTGACCCTCAGTTTCAAAATGTGCACATAGGCATTGTGATAATTTTTAATTATCTAATCGTAATTCATTTCTGACAAAATTATGAATGAGACAGGACTCATACAGAAATTCACAAATGTGCCAACCTGTAAGATTATAGAGGAGCACTTGGGCTTATAGCATTTGAATTTTCCAGCAGGAACAAAATTACTAGGTTTTGTGGGGGTGTTTTTTTGTTTGATTGGGTTTTGGATTTTTGGTTGGGTTTTTTTTGTGTGAGTGTGGTATATTAATTTTTTTAAAAAATTTAATTATGTAGTATAATAATAGAAGTCACTTGGGCTATGATGACTGGAGAACCTACATATGATTTGGAATTTCAGTAGAGAGAAGCTTACCAGCTCTGGTCAGTTTACGAGAAATTCTATCCTATTTGACTGTCACCTTAGCCCAGCCCCTTTTCTGCTTTTATCAGTACTGAAGTCTTCATCTGCTTACAAGTCATGTTGGAAAAAACACTGGTTATCCTATTCTTCTATTCCTTTGAGTTTTGGTTTCATTTTTTTTCTTTCTACTTACTTTGTTTCTTGGCACTTCATTTCTTTCACTCAGTTTAAGGATGTTCTCCTGCAGTTTCCACTGCAGCTGGTCTGGTTAACATAAATCTGAATATTATTTTCACTCCAGGAAAATATTTTGCTTCCTATTCTGAATTTAACAGGAAGTAGTAAGGCTATAAAGATAAATGTTGTTATTGTGTTATGTATGAAATAATAAAATTTAGACTAATAGGACCTACTTTAAAGAAAAACAATATGGTTAAACTAAATATCTTAAAGGATTGCTGTAGCAAGACAGAAGAATCAAGTCTTGCGTGGAAACTATGGCATTCATATTTCCTAGGGGGTTCTGAACATAAATGAATTTTAAAAATTTTGTCTTGAAACAGAAACAAAATTTTCCATGCATTGAAATTCCAGAGGATTGTGTACTTAAAAATAAAAATACAAACATATGGTTTTAAGTATTTAGGCTTATCTGGAAAAAGATGGTTTTATAGGAAAATTTCCTGACCCAATTAATCTTGTTCCACTCTCTTTGTGGCATGGAACTTACCCTTCTGTATCATCTGAATTTCTGTATCCAGCTGTGATGAAACTGAACAAGGGATAAAGGTCTTGAAGTCTAAATTCCAGCACATTTTATTAAAGGGCTGTCAGAAAAAAGAAGATTCAACAAAGATGCTGCTGAAGGAGCTTAGTGCTTTGTCCTAGGGATAGGTTAATTTTCTTCTTAGTAGCTGGTACACTGCTGTGNTTAAGCAACTTTCTTTTTATAATGTAAGTATTTAATTTTAATAAACTCTATCTGTTAAGCATTTATCTTACACATAATAAGGAACTGTTTCAAACATGGTTATTTGGCCATATAAAAGTAATAATTTTTTCATGGACTTCCTTGGTTATAAAAGACACTATTAGAATAGCTTGAAAATTTGAAAGCATTTTAAAGAAACATTATTGTAAATAAATACTGCTTCTTTAAAGTGTGATATGAACCACAAGTTTTGTATGCTGAAACATTTGCTTAATTTACCAGCACATGAAGAGAAAGTGATCTGTGGAGTGTAGCTTTGATTTTACAGATTACACCATGCAGCAAATCTAAGATCTGTTAACAGCAATATTTATAAAACACTTCAAACATGAACTAAAGATGTCCAGTGTGTTTTTTAGAATCCATTTGCATATCTTGCTTGTTTAAGATGTTTTGGCAAATATAATGAAAAATATCAACCAACAGCCATGGAATTTTTTCTATGAAGTTTCGAAAACATAGCACGCAAGAGGCAGAAAATAAAGGAATAAGATTGCCAGAGTGACCCTCAGTTTCAAAATGTGCACATAGGCATTGTGATAATTTTTAATTATCTAATCGTAATTCATTTCTGACAAAATTATGAATGAGACAGGACTCATACAGAAATTCACAAATGTGCCAACCTGTAAGATTATAGAGGAGCACTTGGGCTTATAGCATTTGAATTTTCCAGCAGGAACAAAATTACTAGGTTTTGTGGGGGTGTTTTTTTGTTTGATTGGGTTTTGGATTTTTGGTTGGGTTTTTTTTGTGTGAGTGTGGTATATTAATTTTTTTAAAAAATTTAATTATGTAGTATAATAATAGAAGTCACTTGGGCTATGATGACTGGAGAACCTACATATGATTTGGAATTTCAGTAGAGAGAAGCTTACCAGCTCTGGTCAGTTTACGAGAAATTCTATCCTATTTGACTGTCACCTTAGCCCAGCCCCTTTTCTGCTTTTATCAGTACTGAAGTCTTCATCTGCTTACAAGTCATGTTGGAAAAAACACTGGTTATCCTATTCTTCTATTCCTTTGAGTTTTGGTTTCATTTTTTTTCTTTCTACTTACTTTGTTTCTTGGCACTTCATTTCTTTCACTTAGTTTAAGGATGTTCTCCTGCAGTTTCCACTGCAGCTGGTCTGGTTAACATAAATCTGAATATTATTTTCACTCCAGGAAAATATTTTGCTTCCTATTCTGAATTTAACAGGAAGTAGTAAGGCTATAAAGATAAATGTTGTTATTGTGTTATGTATGAAATAATAAAATTTAGACTAATAAGACCTACTTTAAAGAAAAACAATATGGTTAAACTAAATATCTTAAAGGATTGCTGTAGCAAGACAGAAGAATCAAGTCTTGCATAGAAGACTGTGGAAACTATGGCTTAATTTTCTCCTAGGGGGTTCTGAATATAAATGCATTTTTAAAATTTTCTCTTGAAACAGAAACAAAATTTTCCATGCATTGAAATTCCAGAGGATTGTGTACTTAAAAATAAAAATACAAACATATGGTTTTAAGTATTTAGGCTTATCTGGAAAAAGATGGTTTTATAGGAAAATTTCCTGACCCAATTAATCTTGTTCCACTCTCTTTGTGGCATGGAACTTACCCTTCTGTATCATCTGAATTTCTGTATCCAGCTGTGATGAAACTGAACAAGGGATAAAGGTCTTGAAGTCTAAATTCCAGCACATTTTATTAAAGGGCTGTCAGAAAAAAGAAGATTCAACAAAGATGCTGCTGAAGGAGCTTAGTGCTTTGTCCTAGGGATAGGTTAATTTTCTTCTTAGTAGCTGGTACACTGCTGTGGTTTGGATTTAGTAGGAAAAAAAATGTTAACACACTGATGTTTTAGTTGCTGCTGAGCAGTGCTTAACCTAAATCAAGGACTTTTCAGTGTCTCATGTTCTACCAGTGAGGAGGTACACAACAAACTGACCTGAACTAGTCAAAGGGCATTCCATACCACAGGAGATCATGCCCAATATATAAACTGGAGTTAGCTGGAAGAGGCTGATTCTTGATCATCTAGGCGTTGGTCAGTGGGTGGTGAGCAACTGTCTTGTGGGTCACTTATTAGTATTATCATTATATTTAACTTAGTTATTGAATTCTTCTTATCTCATCTCACAAGTTTTACTTTTTCGCCTTGATTCTCCCCCTGTCTCACTAGGATGGAAGGGAAGTGAGTGAGCTTACTAAATGACAAGCTTACTTACATGACAAGCTTTCTAAAAATTAAGTAATATGGAAGATTGACTGTATGTCACAGGGGAAGGCAGTCTTCATTTTTTGTGGCTCATGGAATTATTAAATTGATTCATCTCATTTTTTTTGCTTTTTATTGTGGCCAGTTGCAACTTCAGAAAGCACAGAAATCAGATTGAATTTGAAGGAGCTATGCTCTCAGCTGTAAGACTCTTTAGTGGTTTAAAATCTTTAACTTCTCAAATTTCATCTTGTGTATAACTGAACTTTCAGAACAAAATGCCAGTCATTTAATGTTGGTTTTCTTTTTTTTTTTTTTAAGCTCCTATAGGGTTTCAGCAGTGAGACATAATCAGAGTAGTCTGATTTACAGGTTTGATGGCAGCTAGAAAATTTTGAGTTAAAACTAGAGGAAACCAATAATACATTGGGAAAAGCACGATATGTGTCTAAATTTCAGAAACCATTCTCTCCATCCATTGTTTCTGACCCCATTCCATTGTACTTTTGTGTTTATTAGAAGCTCATGTCAGACTCTTTGTCTTTCTCAATATATATAGACTTGTAAATGTAAAACATTCTTCTTCCCCAATGACTGCTCTGGTAATAAGCACCTACCTATTTTAGTGAGCAAGAATTTTGCGCCAATTTCTCATTAAAAGAGAAAACATGTTGCTAAAGAAGTTTTGACAATTTAAAGTTATGATACTCTGTGTCTTCAACACTCTATTCAAAAGTAAAAAGAAAGCACGTTATCACCTCTCAGCTATGTTGAGATCAAGCCAATACGTGTAAGAGGGAACATTATAAAAAGAGATAAATATTGCAAACAATATCAAGCAGAAGATGAAATGGGATGAATTCTTGAGTAGCCTCCCAACTCTCTTTTTGTTACTTTAGATTTCACTCCACCATTTTTAAGAGGGGAAAAAAGCTGAAAATCTATATATGTCTACATGGTTTTGTTTTCCTAGGACAGTGTAGGTAGTGTTGGAAAGTTCTGCATTGGACTTGGGCTGCACAAGCAGTTTGGAAACCTATCCCAAATCTGTAATTGAAGTACTGTGTATTTGGAATTAAAATCCATAGCTGATCCTGAAACCCACTTCCTATACAGGTATTGTTTCAGAAGAAAGATATTTTTGCAGAAAGACATAAAAATATATCCTTGTAGCAGTTAAAAAGAATGTTAGTTCCAGGTTAAATATAATCAGTTTTAAATAAAATATAAAATATATGGTCATTTGTTGGGGATTTTTTAAATATGTATTCAACAATAGTCCTTGACATAAAATATTTGGGAACACATTCTGAAAACTGAGTGTGTAGACATATTCTTATCACTCTCAGGACAGGGACTTCATCTTGAACATTCAATGGAAAAATGTTATGAACCAAATTCAGTTTTACTTGGTTAATATTGATTTAAACATTTGCCATCTTCTTGCTTTCAAAGTTGCCCATTCACTTCAGAGAGTATGATCAAAAAGTTCTCTCATCCTGAATGAAAGCACCATTCATCTCATACAATATGAAGGGCCTCGGCAGGTGTAAATTGGCTTTGCTCCATTAAATTCAGTGAAACTGTGTCAGTTTTCCATGACTGGAAATGTGGCCATTTTAACTTACAGAATAGGTTAAGTTCAAAGAGGTCTTCAATCACAGTGTTTAACGAAGAATTATTCTTTTATCCAAATGTTGCCCTAACGCCAACCTTGGCTGTCCTTCCCTGAGCTCTATAGGCAGCATTAGTTTCATGATACAAGAAATGATCTTTTATTGCTTTATACAGTAGTTAACATCAGGTATTTAACAACTAAAATAAGAAAGTTTTTTTCTTCATTTATAGAGTGTTTATAAATGAAGTAGGGTTTGGTTTTTTTGAAGATTTTTTAATAGACTTTTCCTGGTAGTTGCTATAGTAACACAGTGCAATAATTGAACCTGAAAGGTGACATCTCATTTAAGTTGAAAGATAATGCACACAAAGAGATAGAATAGCGAAGTCTTTTTGTTAAATCATTTAGGGTCTGTTTAAGAAGGGCCATTAAAAGTGGTAAAATTCCTGATGTTTTTTTCCAGCTTCTATTTAAGCAAAACATGAAGGATAAAGACCTGTTCAAACTTTTTTTTTCTCATCTGTTCAAGCAAAACTGAACACAAATATTCTTTGACTCCAATAGAGAATTTTTAGTTTTTTATTTAAACTGTAAATTCACTCCAAATTTGACTCCCCAAGAATAAAGTCTACTTTATCTGCTAGTGTTGCTACTCCAAATGTTTGCACTCCCATGCAGAAATTTGTAGTAGAAACTTGTGCACAAGACCATGAAAGAAAGGGCTTTGTTGCACACAGTGATGTTCAGAAGTTGTTTGACTTTAGCATAACTGGTATCAGTGACAAGGCCTGAGCATCAGCTGTGGCTCAGCTAGGACAGCTGGACTGAAAAAGTTTTGACGTCTAAGGATCACACTGTGTATTATCCCCAATATTGTCATTATCCTTCATATTATATTGGGGATATATTATAGCTATTATACTCCATCTGAACTATTTTCATCTATAAATCTAGGCAAATTTCATTAATATTAAGTTATTCCTGCACAAACCATTAATTGATCTCTTTTCATAAGCTCCAGTATATACAGTACCAAACAATACTAAACCATATTAAAGAAAGCTTGGGGATACAATATCAGAAAATTAAATGGAGTTTATTTACTGACATTTCAAATGCTTGAGTCTTTAATGAGATAGAAATTGCAAGTTTGGTTTCATTTAGCTGTAGTTCAGAAATGACATTATGGATCTGGTGGTGTGGCAAAGGACATGACTGTATAGTATGCATCATTTAGGAGGGCAGTCAGAACAGTGGGTTTTCTATCCTTGTAAGCTGTGTAACTAAAGATATTAATTCAGGTCACAGCTGGAAGGAAGGGCAGAGCGGGGATACATTAAATGCTATTAAAATTGTGAGAAACATGAACTATGAAACATCAATTTATGTTGCCTGGAACTTCTTTTTGCATTCCAAATTCAGTCATCCACATTCAATAAAGAAACTTGATGCTACAACTTGTAAAAATGGGAAATATAAAGGTACATCTAAGAGGAGAATCATAGTGTTTTACTGTACTGTTTCACAGATTAAGAGTATGAGTGGAATCTCAGAAGAGGTTACAAGAAGAGAAAATAATTAAAACACTTCTGTTGATATAAGAATTATCTGAAAATAATATTCTTAAGTTAAATCTTTATCATTCTATAAAGTTGTTTTATACCATGAATCCTATACTTGAATAGGATTTGGAATTAATAGAAGAAGATATGAGACTTTTAATAAGGCTGGTGCAAAGGTGAAATGATGCATGCTGATTCTCAGCTTCCTTGGAAACTCTTAAAATTTATTACTAATAACATGATAAAATCATCTTTTTTTCTATAGCATGACAAAAATGATAATCTATTTTACTTTGGAATTGGCTCTGATGTATGTTGCCAGCATACAGACAATATTTTCCTCTTCAAGAGAAGGTTGCAAGTCATTTTGTGATTTTTCTGAGTTATATTTGTTCCCAGCTTTCTTATAAGCCTCCTTTAGGTACTGGAAGGCTGCTATAAGATTTTCCTGGAACCTTCTCTTCTCCAGGCTGAACAACCCCTACTCTTTCATCCTTTCCTCATAGGAGCAGGGTTCCATGCCTCTTATCATCTTCATTACCCTTCTCTGGGTTTGCTCCAACAGGTCCACGGCTTGATACCAATGTCCATCCAGATATGGAGCGGTTGATCACGATCCTCTTAATAAGAACTAAGTTGCCAGAGTTATTTAGGTGCCTGTGTTTTATTTAGTCTGCTGGAAATCTTATGTAGTTCAAGAAGGAGAAATGCAAAGTTCTGCACCTCAGGCAACATAACTCCATGCAGCTGTACAGACTGGATCTCACCGATGAGTTAGCAGCCCTGCTGAACAGTACTGGAGTTTAAATTGAGTATGAGTGAACAGTGTTCCCTGAAGAAGAGAGCCTGCATACTGAAGATACATTACTGTGGCTAATAGATCAAAAGAAGTTATTATCTCTTTTTTTCAGTGTTACTGAGGTTGCATATGCAATACTTCTTGTCCCTTTTAATCTCCTAGTTCAAAAAGCTGTTGAGAAACCCAAGAGAATCCTGTGGTGGAATATCAAGATAATCAGAACGAAGAAAACATTAACTAGGATAAGAGGTTGAGAAAGCTGGGCTTGTTTAAACTGATGAAGGTTTATTTAAGGGTAATTGCCAGCTATATGAAGAGCTGTTACAAAGGTCATAGACAAACCTTTCTCAGTAGTAATAGGAGAAATGATGGAATGACGGACATGAGTTGCCGTTTGGAAGTAGATATTAGCATATTTAGATATTAGATATTATCCTTTACTAGCCAATCTGAAGGGGGCAGGGGAGCATATATATTTGTATAAGATCATGTCAGTTTACCAAGTGATGTCACAGCACTTCCTTGGATATTTTCAAGACTTCAGAAGGCAAAGCCATGGCTGATCTGACCTAGTGCTGCACCTAGTTTCTCTGCAAGTAGGTGACCTTCAAAGATCCCTTTCAGGGAAGACTTTTATGACTCCATGAGCTGCCTAAAGTTCTTTTACCAGCTGCTGAACTGTATTTGAAAGGACAAAAATATCACAATGGGGAAGATGTCAGGAAGGTAAAAATGGCTGAGGACAGAGCAGCCTCTCCCTATGTCCTCTACCTACTTAAGTAGTACTAACCAGAGGAGTGTGTCCTTTTAAACAGACCAGAAGCAATGTGTATATAACTGACAAATATTTCAATGTACATATTTTTAACTGATTGTTGATTGGTTTTTGAGGGGTTTGCAGACTGCTGAGGCAAATCACATGAGGACTGAGTTCCTCCTGATACTCCCTTTGAGAAGGCATTCAGTTCATGTACCCATGCTATGTGACTTAGAAGAACATATATTATGGATAATTTTACCCTATTTTAATTTATTTTTTTTAATGGCTTTAAAATATATGTGAAAGGTAGTGAGTGTATGCTTGGTTATTACTTGTTCCAGCAATTTTTTTGCTTTGTGACGAGTGGCTTCATTTTCCTGTAATTTTGCTTCTGAATGTTGAACTTCCTGTTGAGAAAGAGAAAAGCATGTGACTCTAAATTTCTACTTGCCTGTAAATAAATTTCTTCTTACCTGTAAATAAAATTGATTATATTTTTGTTGAGGAAAAAAAAAATCAAACTCTAGAGGCTTTGCTTGCTATGTGTCTTATAAATCTAGGGCAGGCATTAACCAGGTTTGATAGTTCAAGGAAAACAAGAAATTTTTATTCTTAGACTTCTTATATTCATTCAGTTACAACTGAAATGAAAAATGAAAATACAAGTTTTTCTGGCGTTTACATCCTAAGTTCTCTCTGAAGGCTGAAGACAAATGAGTGATCAAAGGCTTTTTCTCAGTGATTCTCTGGATGATATTTCCCGTTGTACAATTAGTTTAAAATGCTTTTAGCTTTTATTAGGTTGTATGTTTAATGTCTGGTCATAAAAAAAAACAAAAAACAAAAAACAAGAAAAAGACCCATCAAGGATCAGATGACCAGTGACATTAGGAGAAATGTTTGTATGTTACTCCTAAGGCTACCATGGAAGAACAGTCAGCCCCATTCCCTGATGTGATCCACCAAGAGGGCTCCTTCAAAGAAACCCTTTTGCTGGAATGCCTATCAGGCTGGGAATTTTAGCTACAGAGCTATAGGAGTCAGTATGGGACAGAAAGAGATTTGGGGACTGTACAAAACTTACCATGGCATATTTTAAGGGCGTGGTGTGAATGTGGGAAACTGATCATGGAGTTCTTATGTGAAGGAACAAAGACAGGGACAGGGATAGCTGAAAGTAGATCAAGAAAGAACAAGCACATGAAAATAGACAGAAAGGAAAATGTAGGGGCTAGTTGACTGTAAGCAGATGTCTGGCCAGCACATTTATCTACTGTGATTATGATTGCACTCCCTCATGTCTTCTTTTTAAATCTTATTCTTCTTTTTCTACGTAGAATATTCTATGTGTGAGCAACACTAGCGAGATAATGAGGAGATAGATGTGAGAGTCAGCTGCTGCAGGGCCCATAAATGCAAGGCAACTCCCAGAAAGACCAGGTAACTTGAAGGTCAGCTATGGCAAAGATCTTTGGTCTAGACAACCTACTGGAGATAATTGTTAAGGGAGAGCAGTGTGTATATATGTGCATGTATGCTTGTGTAATGAGAAATCTGAGTACCATCAACAGCAGCAGGGCTGTAAATGTCAGGTTCTTGTATGCTGAGCTGCCAGCAGCTAGGGAGAGTCAAGATATCTGGGTCAAGCTACTAGATAGACTTGAGTGCCTAAGGCCAGCTACTAGAGCAACCCATATTGTCTACTCACTTTTGTGCATGTATTTCCCTAGCTGACTTCAGTGCTGAACAGATGGAGAGGAGGAACAGGATTGGCCCATCTGTGCTGTTCACATTTTTGGGAGTGCTTCCCTTTTTTTTTTCTGGTGCATTCCAGTAAGGTAATGTTCTCTGTGTGCCCAGCTGAATATGTATATGCATCCACGTATATACAGTACATGTTGTGCATATTTGTGTGTATTTACTGTCAGGCTCACTACTGGCCAAACCTGGGGACATGTAGCTGCAACAGCATTGCATCTATTAGTCTGTTGGATTTTTTTTGTAAGATTCAAGATGACAAAGTAAAATTAATAAAGTTATACTTCTTCAAGCTTGAAATAAGTTGAAAAAAGTGAACACAAAATAACAAAGTACTAGCTTGTGAATGTTCAAAAAAATTAAATACTAGCCAAAGATGACTGGCAGAATTTGACTCCTGCAATTTTTAAGAGGAAAAAGTAATCACAGAAGAATGAGAGGGGAAAAAAAGTCTATTACCCCCAGATATATAGACTATTTGTGAACATCAGAAGAAGGGCAGAAAAACACCCTTTAAATATTGTTGCATACAACATGAATGGGAAATCTTAGACATTGTAGAGTATTGTTGTAAAATTATTTTGACCATATATGAACCAGCTGTACCAGAAAAAAACAATGGACCAGTTATACCTTTTAGAATCCCTGGACAGATGAAAGTTCATCATCAGAGACAGGAATGCAGAGTATAGCTTATGTTCACAAAAAATATGAGTGGTCCTTGATACCTTGTGGAGAGTTTAATAAGTAGTTTCAGCTGACTGGCTGGTTATGTAAAGATTCAGCAAAGAGTCACTGAAATTGCCTGTCAGACACTACTGGGCAGTGAGGATAGCAGATGCAGAATAATTCAAAATATATTAGTGTTAATCAAATGTGGGCCTAATGGACACAGTTTAAGTAAAAGACTCCAAAATCTCACATTACAGTTTTTTCCATGCTTCTCAAAGTTCAGGTTCGACGATGTGTTTTTTATTATCTGACAGTGGTACTGGGAAGTGATTCTAGTTGCTGGTGCAGACTTTGGCAAATTCATCTTTTCTGTGTGAATCAATTTCAGACTGACACTTTTGCTTGGGAGTAGTGCACTTTGAGTGTTTGTTTTTAGAAGTTCATAGATTGTTTGCACCTTCTCCAGCAGCAGCCATGCTAATCAAGCAGCTATGTTTCTATCTGTTAATGAAAGGTTAAGAAAAAAGACAAACATAAATGCATCATTTTGACTTCCTTGCCACCTGAAGTCTCTTTCTTTCTCTGTCCAGCTCATTTAATTGACTTAATCTCTTAGTTTTTCACCTTATGATATGTAATTGAGAACCTGAGCTGCTGGGCCAATTCTATTTCTTGGTTTGTTGGTGTTTTTTTTTTTCCAAGGACTGAAGTCACTCTGGAGTCAAATTCATGACCTGTCCTTTTAACAAGTATGACTTATCTGTCAAAGTTATGATAAAAACATTGTCAAGGGCAATTTCAGAACAATCAGTTATTGCATCCTTCCAGGGATTTGGCATGTGATAAACCAATGAGGAAATTCCATTAGTAATTTGGGAATTTAATCTCCCATAAAGAAGTAGTTCCAATATTAGTCTCTCTGATACCATAAGCACTCTCAGATCATATTTCAGTCTGATTCTAAGATTCTGTAGCAGATTCTCACCACAGCATTAGCACATTATTCTTGATTATCCTTGTATAAAATGATATAGTCATATCTGTTGCATCTATTATGCCTAGTTTCTGTGTCATCTTATACATCATTAACACATAATCTTGACTCACTGCTTCTACCCTTTTACTAGCTTACCAGGCTAGAACAGTATCTTTCAATACCTCCCTCGTGTCACAATTATTTCTCAGCATGAATGGTCATGAAAAGTTATTGTGAAATTCATAAGGAAAATTTGGTCTTGTACAATTAACTCACAAAAACCCAATATAATACTTCCAGTTACATTACTTAAATTTTACAATGTTTGCTATTTTTTTGTCAACTAGTGCAGAAATAAAAAGAGCATGTGTTTGAAAACTGAATATTTTGCTTAAGTGACTTTAAAATTGATATTATTTACTGAAAGTAATTTTATTTTTAAGTTTCAAGTTTAAAACACAAATGCACTTTGTTTCTCCAATTATACTATTCATGAGGAACATTAACAGTGTTGTACTGGTAGCTAATGTAGCTGAAGGCAAGTGTGTAAGTGTTTAGCTCAAGTATTAGACATGAATATGATTTTGCTAATAGCAGAATTGTTTCTTATCCTGTTAAAGTTAATAGGAGAGTTATATTGAATTTCTTTGGATCATGAGCAGACCTAAAATGTTGTCATACTTCTCAGAAAAATCCTGATTCATGTTTTAGCACCATCTCTTTGCTTGTGCTGTTGCTTAGCCAGAGGCAATAGCTGTGCACTTACAACATCACTTCGATCAAAGCAGCAGGGTCACTTTTCCTGGTTATGTATATCTCTTCTGGAAGGAATTGCCCTGCATCTTTCTGTAACATCTGATTGCCTACAAAATCAATTAAATAGAGCTTATAAGACATGTTAGGAGAATGAGAGGACTCTTAAAATTATGAGGGAATGCCAGAGGAAAATGTATGAGGCAATCTGCTACAGATTTGTAATTTGCTGTAAATGTTTTATTATTGTTAGTTTTGTGCATTATTCTTCAAATACAAATTTCTTAAATGTCTTCATGATCACTCTTTCCTAATGCAACCATAGCATATGTATGAAATATATGTACGACATGTTTCAGTTTATTCAGAAAATTTGAAATTTATATCCAGAAATATTCTGAGAAACAGAAAATTCTAATAAATTCTTATACAATCTATGATTCTCATACAATTTATAATTCTGTTTTTATTTCTGGGTAGAACTTACTAGAACCAGTATTTTGAGCTTTGATTTTTTTCCCCCCCTTATAATGCTATTGCATTTACATTCTTTGAAATATGTGCTATCCCTTCTGAATGTGCTTTGTAGTGCAGATTTGATTCCTTATGGTTCATATTATAGAATTAATTAAATTTTGACTAGTGCTATGTACTTTACATATGAGGTTCCTCAAGAAAATTGCCCTAGGTTCTTCTATTCAATCATCTAATTTACACTAAGCGAATTAGCTTCAATCAAAAGGATAGATAAGTCATATTAATATTTGTTCCATCTCTTGTGTCTAGTTTAGTACATGGTGGAATTGCACATGCTTTATTTGATTCAGGATTCATCCATTTGCTTAAGATCTTCCTGCATATTTGTTGCCAGCATCAATGGTGAAGTCCTGCACCTCTCATTTTTAAGGCTCATTTTTAAGTGAGCTTTATTTTTTAATTCTTTTGCAATAGTTGTCAAAAATCCTGTGTTCTCTTAAGCCTTATACATAGTGTGCTAACAAAGACAGTTCAATTTGATTTTATTCTAAAACTTAGGTGTTTAAACAGTAGCTGCACTTATGGTAAGAAGCTGTTCAGCAAACACATCCAGAATGTGAATTCAGGTTTTTTCTTTCATACTCATATAAATCCATGTGTTATAAATGTATACTGTGGATTTTTGCCACTTTAATTTGACACATAGTGGTGATTTTCTTCTTATTTATCTTTATATGTAAGGTTTCATTAAGAAAAGATTACCTGATACCTGGATACTTGTGGTTGCTCAAAAAAGTTCATTCTGTATACCTGGAATATGACAGGCTTCACTAAAAAACTTTCAAATCCCATACTCGCCCTTTAGAAAGAGTTACATCTGTAAGATCTAAGTCACAAATCATTAAAGTTAATTAGACCTCTAACTGCCCTGGTTTTCTAATAACGTTAAGAGCTTAAATTATTTTGAAATCCACTCCTAACAATGACAAATTTCAGTCCAAAATATGTAAGGCTCACTTTAGCAGAGAAATTGGTTACAGAGAGTATTAGCATCATTTGACTGAGAACAGCCATGTTATACTAAGTAGTTTTTAAACCCTGAAGCAAAGAAAATTAAGTTAGGTATAGAGTTTGTTACAAAATGGAGAGAGATGAAAATAAGGAGATGATGAGTAACAGGGAAAATTTGTAATGCTAAGAGATAATGTGGTTGTAAATATAATGAAAGCCCTTTGATTTTGATCCTAAGTGCTGCATAAAAGCTATAGGAAACTGTCCTGTGTCTGCAAACAAATTGACCAGACTAACAAATAAACTTGTTCCATATCCAGCTTTTGTGGTGAGATAACAGACCTGTAGATCAAAGATGTAAACTGAATTTCATGTTACACAAAATCAGACTAGTCGTGAAACCAAATAATAATAATAATAACCCTAAAAATTTCTTTTTACAGAGTTCACTGATTTCATGTACTTAATTTTATTGTGGAGTATAGACCTTGATTTCCCATGTAATAATCTGGGATGTCCTCTAGTTGATTTGCAAGCCTGAGAGTAATTGTATTTTAAGCAATATGTTAGAATAGAAAGAAAGATTTCTTTTCTCTGGCAGGTTTACATTTTTGCAGTTTGGGAGATAATTTTAATCCTTTACCACATCACGCTGTGTTCCCAACAGCACAGTATCAAGATAAAATGATACAATGTTATTGCCAGCTTACAACCACAAGACAACTGTCGGTGATAGGTTAATTTCTGATGTCACTAACCTGAAAGGCTGAGGGGCTCTCAGTCATTGTACATCCTGTTACTACATCTTGACCTGTAGTTTATGTGCATCTGGCATTGTATTTTTTCTAAACAGCAACCAGTTTTCATCATCTTACCAAAACTTCAGATAATGTGATTTAAGCACAGCTAAACAATGTTGTCAGCGTAATGTAACTGGTTTTTTAATTGTGATTCTTGTATTGACTCCTTTCCAGCTAAATCTCAAGCATGCATGCATCAGTAGTGAGATAAATTCTTCTCACAAGTTCCTTTCTTCTTTGGGTTTATGAGATGTACAGGTTAAATCAGCAGCTGTCTTTATTGAAAATAAAACTTAGAATCTGTATTATCAGCCTTGAGGTAGTGGAAAGTACCTGTGGTAGTGATATCTTGCAACTTCCAATACAAAATATAAGTCTTTTGATGAGTGTATTGGCAATAAAAATTGGGGGCAATTTGGAATGATTGTAGCTGTAAGAATTGTCTTACAAAAAATAGCCAGATTCTCCTTTTTAACAATATATGCCTGATGCTACATGTCTATATGTTTTTGGGAAGCTTCATGAGAATTTTATATCAAGTCATGTTGAATTTTGCAGTAATTTCTTATGCGTTACACAAAATTATTATTTTTTAAATGTTCATATTTGAGATTCCCGAGAATATTTATATAGTTTCAATCCAGAGAAATCTAGCATCTCCAGAAGCACTTCAGTCCATGTGGACATGACAACGTGTAGATTAAGAAAGAGCAAGGAAGTGCCAGGAGTCACCTGCATAATTCTGGCAAGCAGAATTTAGCTTCTTGATGCTCAGGCATCTCAGTCCTCATCAAGATAGTTGAGCATCAGGAGACTTTATTGGCTAAGGCAATGGTGTTCCTGGGGTGCAGGTGGAGGGCTTTTCAACTGATTATAATTTTTCATACTCACAGAAACTCTGCTTCTTCACACAGAAACTTTGAAAGAAAAGTGTGAAATGCAGTTTCCAATTAAAAGATTTGCAATGTTGCAAAATATTTTCAGAGAATTTAGAAGGTTAAACTTTCATAAAAATAATTCCCCTTGCTTTCTGCTTCTTGCACGTATTACACCTACTGAAGCACTTGCCCTTAATATTCCATTTAGTTCAAGTCCTGAACTTGAAACTTTTTATCTAGTTAAAATACTCCTTAAGGTAGGCATTAAGTAAGCCTCTTTTGGAGTGTCTATCTTCATGTTTCAGTCTCTTCTCAGCCTTTAAAGAAATACATATTTATGCAAATTGAAAAAAACTGCTCAAGGTAAAAGTTCAAGAGTATCTAATGTGTTTAAATATTGATGTATATTCTATTGCAATGTTTAAAATGTGCCTTGCCAGAGCTTCAAGGTGCATGCACAAATCAATTTAAAAGCACACAGAGAGTCTTATCTGAAAGGATGGAAAGGGGATCTTCAGAAGAACTATCAGACTGAGGAAGGTGTAGTCTCATTAGCTAATTGAGAAATGTATATATGATATATATATGCCCATTTGTGTTTTCCTCTTGTAAACTTAAAATTGAAAATGGAAGGTCTTTATTGCGTTTGGCACAAGTGATAGAACTGTATAGAAATTCACTGTTAAAGCTCAATAGCATTTTTGATAATGTATTTGCATTTATCCTGTATAATGCAGTATGATTGAATAGTTTTTTAGACCAACAAAACATTTTTCTTCAAAGAATATTTTATATTGAGGGAAATTTAGTGAGGATAGTATGCCAGGGTGTGAGCTTAACTCATTATGTCAATTCAGAGGGGAAGAATAGCTGTAAGACTGCAGCCATAAGGGTAACAAGGGGCTAGTCCCAATGTTCTTGGGCAATCAAAAGTCTTTCAGGTCTCAGTAGATAACTGGGATTTAGGGTGGAAACCTAATCTTTGCTCTGGAAATACTACCTTCATCCACGAACAAATGTTGATAAAGGTAGGCATTGGTTATGGTGCCACTGTTCTGTGTTGATTTTACTTCCAAACTGTGGCCTTTATTTTTCTGGATCAGATATTATGTTAAAATATGTATGATTCTTTTTCAAACCTTAGGTTATGTTTGAGTGCTATTAGCCATATAAAATATATAAAATATTTAATTAACCCGATGTGTTATTACCAGAATTTTACCAGCATTGGTTTGATATGTGTTATTATCTCTTGATATTAGGTGATATGCTGAAATTGGTTGAAGTTCACCATTTAATTAGTCGTGAGTATCAAAAAAATATACATGAATGTGGTTATTTATATAGTCCCGAGTCACTTCTCTGAATTAGTTTGATGATTAGCATGTCAATTATGTCAAGCACAATGATATAATTTTTCCTTAACACTGCTGAATAACAGCACTGTAGATCTCCTGTTATGTGCCTCAAATGAGACAATCTGTGCCTTATGTGAGGTTGCAGGCTTCCTGTGGCATAATATACAAATTTGGGAAGTACATCTCAATCAGCCTGTCACTGGGATTAGTTTCACTTTTTAAACCTCTATGTCTGTGTCTATGATAGCAGCTCAGAGTCAACAAACATTTCTTGGAACTGGAAAATGACTGTCTATTCCATTAAACTATTCATATGCTCCCCAAATGTAAAATAGCTAATCCAAACAGTTTCTTGGCACAGTTTCTTGGGTTTTACATCATTCCAAGGGCCATTCCCAGTCCTCAGCTTCCTAAAGCAATACCTCGGGTGAAGAATAAGAGAATTTGATCATAATATTTGAATAACATAGGTCAAGCAAGCTACTCCATGCCACTTGTACTTAGGGAAAGTTTATGGGCACACAACATTAACTAGTGGACATAGTACTAAGAGTCTTATGCAAGAGATTAAAAGTGAAGGAATTCTTTATTCTGACCAAACTGTACTTTCTGGAAAGCATAGGATCTAAATGAGAGCCTTTTCTAACTTTTCCATTAGATAAATTTGACTAAAACTCTTTTGTACATTCCTACTGTTAAAATAAAAGTGGTTCCTTTTAAGCAAACTGTCTCCAGAGTGCAACAATAATAGCAACAGAGAATAAACAGACCACAAACACCATCAGATTCAAACCGTACCACTCCTATGTCATAATGAAGTCAGTTTGATGTGTAAACCCTGCTAATTGAATGGCATGAAATAATATGATTTGGATCAGAAGAAAATGAAATACAATAGATTCCTTGTGCTTTTTACTCACAGAAAGTATAAGGCTTAGAAGAAAATCAAAGCTTCCTCAGAACATTCTGAGCTTGTGGAAAGTGCATTTCTTACAAAATCTTTCTGATTAGAAAACTCCTGTCCAGCTCTTCTTTTGATGTATATGTTCCAAATACTTGTCCAAATTAAATTTTTATTTCAAAATCTCTCTCTCCTCAGAGTCTTTCTGTAGTTAAGAGATTTTCAGAATATCAATAAAATATATTCATGCTGCAATATCTGAAGTTATTACTGTGGGATTAAGCTCTTTCTCTTTTCTTTAGGTAGGCTTCCTAGGATAAAAGTAAAGAGAAGATGATTTAAAGCCAAGATTACCATTAATATGTGTGTATTTGTATGTGTATTTGTATACAAATTGTGTATGTTAAATTATGTGTGTGTTTATGTTAATGTAAGATAATGTATTTAGACATCTAGGGGTTTTATTTCTTCCAACCAAAATGTAGCTCTTACTATGCAGTGATCTGAACAGAAAAATAATTGCAGGTTTGCTAAAACAATAGAATTCTTTAAAGGTTATTTTTTAGACTGCGGAATAGAGAAATGCTTTATATCTACATACATATATAAATAATTGGATGCCAGTAGATGGTGCTCACTGTGTAGTGTAGTCTCTGGGGTTACTAAGACCAATAAAATTTTTTGTTGTGCAGTGAAACTGGTGTCTGTGCAACTCTTTACAGCTACTCTGAACAGATGGTAGGAATGTTCTGTCTAATTTAGTGTGTAGTACTAGCATGAATACAGATCCATATACCACATCAAGATTTTTGATAGAGTCCTTTTGCTGGCAATAGGAAAAGATTTCTATTGCTCTTGTGGGTGACAGTTTGAAGTAAATATGGTGGCCCAACTAGTGAAGATATATTGGGAGGGATTCAAAGGAAAAAAGATATGGACACTCTTGAAACAGCAGACAACTAAGGCCAAGAAGAAGAAAACAAAAGATACCAACAGTGGATTGAGGGCAGAAAAGAAAGTTTTAGGCAGGGGGTTCACGAGATTGAAGGAAATAGCAATAGGGATGGAATAATAGCATTTGAATTAGAATAAATAGAGAAGAATATGGAGAAATTACATAGAACACAGAAGACATTTAAGAAAATTCATAGAGAAATATTAAGAAGGTAGATGTTGTTGAGAGAATAATATATACAAGGAAAAGAGTCAATATGAGAAAAAACAACATGTAACGTAATGACTGTGTATTACTAAGGAATAAATATTAATATTTTTATTTCACATGTGCCAATAATATGTTGGTATAGGGTTTGAACAAGAAAAGTGAGGCTTAAATGCCTAGCAGTTCTTGCATTCAATACACTGACTTGTGCTCGCACTTAAAAATTTGGGTATATTAAGTTTCTCTGCTTGGAATGTCTTGGGGTAAGTCTATGTAGAACATTGCTTTCTGTCTGTCTCCTGGCACACTGAGAGGCATATTATAAATGTTATTTGTGGTGTCTATGTGGTAATTTGCTATGTGATGCCTTTAGTTGTGATGCCTGATGTACCTCATCAACAGTCTGGTGACTGGATTTTGCTTTGAGACATGATCTTGGATTGATATTTCCTGCCTGACAGTAAGGTTGATAGATCTTGTACGTATGAGATGAAGACCACTACCAATTCATTCAGAATGTCCTTCTACATACTCATTTCATTTTTCTATGGTGGAATTTTCTTCACAGGTGTAGGCAGAAGGGTAGCTATGGGCCCAGAGGACTTCAGTGCAGAAAATACCCACTGAGAATAGGGGAAGTAGGAAAATGAGTAAGGCCTTCTTGCTTTCTTCCAGGAGTTCACCAATAGATGGAGGCAGAGATCCTTCCCTAGACAATCCACAGCCAACTTATGGTTCTCTGCTTTTCAATCCTGCAGGGCTGAGGTCATGACATAAAAGCAGTAAAATATCTTTGCATGGTGGAACAAGTGATGAAAGAGAAATAGGATCGTGGAGAACAATATTACAAGAGATGAGAATGTCAAAGCTATTTGTTAGAT
Source organism: Pachyramphus minor (assembly GCA_013397135.1). NCBI lineage: Eukaryota > Metazoa > Chordata > Aves > Passeriformes > Tyrannidae > Pachyramphus > Pachyramphus minor. The sequence continues at coordinate 39,497 of VYXB01002639.1, forward strand.
CTGTGTACAGTAGTGCAACTTCATGATGTGGAGAGGTAAAGGGATTTTCTATTTAAGACATCATTTTTGTACCTAGAACCCTAAAATGTTACCTGTTTACAAGATGAATAGAAGTTAATTTAAAAAAAAATCATAAATTTAATGCAGTTTTTTTTAACAGCTGTTTCCATCTGTGTCCTGCTTTATATGACATGAAATTAAAGAACCTATACAAAGAAATGTAGCTAACCTATTGACCAAATCAAACTGTAAAATGTAATTAATGTTGCTTATTAGAGATGCAGTTGTTAGAATATATTTAAACCTACTTTATCTACCAGTTCCTTGTTTGTCTGCTCTTCGTGTAGATCTACTAAGAATTACTAACATCTAAATCTAGTGAAAACAGCTGATTATATACAAATTTACTATTTGATATATAATCTGTTTAAGGTACATAAGGTACATAATGGTGTTTAGCTTTAACATCCCCAGGGACCTTGGTTGTAGAAACAGAATAATTCTGCTCTGAACAGGGAAATAGTGTTCCAAAGATATAACCTATGATTAGTCAAATTTGAGCTGTTTATGCATCTGACTAATAATTCTCATGTTACATTATGAATTACACATAAAATAATGTAATTTTTCTTTCATTCTGGTATTTATTTACCCAACACCTTTAGCTGACTGGTAATGAACAATTTTGTGCATTAGAGGCTTTACACAATTACGCCGTTATAAAGGTGACAGCATGCACATACCACACCAGTTGAAGTACTGGTTTTTATCTGTCTAAAAGTGTGCTGCATCTCTCTGGCAACCCATTGTAGATTGGGTTATTGTGTTTGGGACCTGGAACTAGCACCCTTTCACTCAGCCTAGGCAGCTGTTACAAATTGGGTGTGCGGTGTGAAGTGCCAGTATCTGGACTGGAGAGAGTCTAAGCCCTGCTCCAGCTCTGATTCAATCTGTCTTTCCGAGTGTGCCTCTCATTAAAGATGTAAGTACTCCCTTTGAAATCAATGGGACAATTCATGCACTTAGTCAGGCATGTACTTTAAGTAGATTGCTGAACAGGGACCATTTTGCACCATCTAAAGGACTGTACACTCTTCAGGACAATGGAAAATCAGTCTCACAGTTATTTTAAATATGACTCAGAAAATGATTAAATTTTCCTGAAACTATCTTCTGGTGAAAATGAATGGTTCAAGCAAAATATGGAGAACCATCACTCACAACACTGGAAAAACAAATATAAAAAATTTTCTCAGGTTGTTTTGACAAAGTTACACTTGATTTGCAGCGCTGTATCAATAAAGTTAAGGATGCGAATTTTTATTCAGGCACTGCTTGTTTGGAGTATTATAGAGAGACTGATTTTCTGTTCACAAAGTGCTTGAAAGAAAAGTAAGTGGCTATTCATGTTTCATCTTTAAAAAGACAAATATAAAATCATGCACCCTCTGTAAATCTAAACATCTGCTGATTTTCAGTACTACTTTTATTTCCTAAAGAATGTATGGTTCAGTCCATACCGAGTTCTGTTCTGATTTCTTGCAATGGGGACTGTATATTAATTCTTAACAGAGATAAAATTTGATATAAGAAAAAACTATGATGTTTTCACAACACAGTTATCTTGTTAGTAGTATAAATAACCGAGAAAACATTAAAAAAAATCATTTAAATTAAAGTTCACTCCTATGTTGACTTAAACCAACCAATGATTTTTATCAAAAGTCCTTGACCACCCTTATCAAATGTTGTCTAGTGCACTATGTAACTGGAATCTGGAGAAAGTGCCATAATGGGAAATATCTGAAATTAAACACTAGTGTGATCTTTCTGTATCTACTGGGCTCAAGGTACAGTCTCTTTTGTCTTGGAGTAGAAGAATTTATGAGAATTTACTTACTAGTCATGTATGCTTGGATTTTATGACTCTGAATTCACTTTCTTGTTTCATTCCGGCTTCTGTAGTTTTGTCATCCAGCAAATCAACCTGCGTTTGAAATATCAATTACAAAAAGGTCAGATTTTGTTTTCATTTTTCTTCAGCAAACATTATCTCTCTATTTATATCATTTTACTTGGTAGCTATTGCTTCCCATTATGCTAGACAAATTTTTATTTATAAAATCTTCTTGACTTGTTGAACTGCTCCCACCTCTCTCCTTAATTGTCAAAATATAATTAAATGTCTGGATAAAATGAATCACCTTTGCAAAAATTCACCCAGCTTTCTTGCCAAATTCATTGACTCAGTGAGACAAAAATGCTATATTAGCATACTTGATATAAAAACAATTCCAAATGTGGCTGTGTGTAGTATTAATTTGAAACTCTGAAGAGTGGTTAATTAATACGCATTGTTGTAAATCCTTTGTGATATGCTCCAACACTAAGTGTATGGGACCAAACTGTGGTTCAGCATATGTATCCTAGAAGAGAGCAAATTATCAGTGGTCTCCCTGCAGGGCCTTCTACAAGCAGGAAAAAAATTGGATAGAAGCAGTAAATGTCTAGATGCTATTTTTTATTTTCTTAGCAGTGGCCAAACAGTGGCAGGAAAGAGTAAAGTGCAAAGATTGACAACCAATATGTCTTCATTGAGTCAAGAGGGACCTGAAGCTGCTGCAAAGTGGTATCTATAGCACTTCAATTAACTGATAAGAAAGGAAGGAGGGCAGGTCAGGTAACATCCTGTGTGTGTCATTCTTTTTGCCCTCAGATGTCACCTGAGGAGGTTCTTCTGCCTGTGCCTGAAGATTCTGCAGTCCCTTTCAGAACACAAGTCCAGTACTCAAACTTGGAAGAATATTGGGTGTCCCAGCTGCGCTGCCCAAGAAAAAATTGGTGCCTAATGGTGTAATATCATTGGCTCTGCCATTAATGGAGGTGGCTGAGACAGAACAAGCAAGGACAACAACAGCTTTAGCTGTTACAGAAGGTCTGTTCTAGGGGACATGGAAATCAGGAAAAAGGAGTAGGTGGGAGAAGAATTGAAAGGAAAGGAAATGATAACCTTAGAATAGTTAGGAGAGTCAAAGCAGAAGAAAAACTGAAACTCAAAGATATGTGGTAAACAACTGGGGAGAAGCTTTGGAAGGAATGAAGAGATTTTCTGCAGTGAATGAGAGATATAAGGAGCAGCTCTCTAGACAGTCAAAGGGACAAAAGGAGCAAGTTATTTGAGCATTCAAGTAGAAGGGGTTTGGAACATCACCTGACTCGTCCTGCAGGATTATTAACCTGGTTGTAGTATCTCTCTCATCCCACTTCATCCTCTGCAAGAAATATGAAAGTGCTAAGTGAAGAAAAGAAAGTGCCTTTCAAAAACACAATTGTTTTCCTGAAACAGTACTGTTACCCCCTCATCTGTTGCTGTGGTTCAGTCTATCTCCCTACACTATATTCCAGTAGTCCCAAAAGCAGCCTTCTTTCACAAACATAGATGATTGGAGACTCATGCTTGATCACTCACACCTATGACAAAATTCCTAATGCTGATTTCATTATACTATCATTTACACATATACAAATTTCCCTGGGGGTGTGTATTTAGTATTATAATCTTTTACAGTAACTCTAGGTTATATTTTCATTCTATCAGTTATCACCAAGTTATCATTTATCCTTATAGTCTATTACAGTTTCTACTTGGATCTTTTTGAACAATTAGATCTCATTAACATTCAATTTTTTGGGATTCTTGACTGCTCCTCTGCACCCTGTTGTCATAGTTCCAAGACCAAGACATACTTGCTGTGAACTTTTTAGTGGCTTTTTAACTTCATCTGGCATCATTCTTGCCCTCTTCTAGAAAGGAGAGCCTTTTGTTTTGTTTTCCTTTAAATGTGTACTTTTGGGTTTCAGTAATCAAGAAGTCATTTTTCAGTTAATATTCAACCATCTTTAAACTTGAATGCAAAAAGTTTACAGCACTCCTACCTCCACCTCAAACTCAAACCTAAAAGGGGGGGTAGTCCAAGGAGGAGACTCCAAGTTAACAATCTTCAAACAGCTACAGTGAGAGAGAGTTTCCAGGCAAATCTTCAATCTAGGCTCAAAGATCATCCCATAGATCCCTCTCCTGACTCACTCTGGCAACATATTAAAACCAGCATCCTGCAGTCCTCTGAAGAATACTTAGGGTTTTCCATCAAGAAAAACAAGAACTGGTTCGATGAAAATAATCAAGAGATCCAGGAATTGCTGAGAAAGAAGAGAACAGCTCACCAAGCACACCTTGCTCATCCGTCTTGTCATGTAAGTAAAGCAGCCTTTCAACTCGCATGTAGCAAACTCCAGCAGAAACTTCACGACATCCAAAACAAGTGGTGGATCAGTCTAGCAGAAAAAATTCAACTATGTGCAGATACAGGTGAGTACAGAGGGTTCTATGAGGCTACACACTGGGTTCAAATCCTTGAAATAATAAATAATGGCCAGACTTCGCGAACGAAGATCTGAGGAAGGTCTTTGTGCGCCTTCCAGCCTGCGCATTGGATTTATTTTAGGTGGGACACAGTGTGCGCAGAACTGAGCCCACCCTTTAATCCTAAGGTTCATCTGCCGGGGCCAAGGGAGCTTGGACAGTGGCAGCGAGGTGCTCAGGACGTAGGTGGATTGCCTTACAGGGCTAACGGGCTCCACCTACCCGGGGAGTTTCCCCGACCGGGAATCGAACCCGGGCCTCGGCAGTTACAGTGCCGTGTCCTTAACCACTAGACCACCAGGGGCTCCCAAATCCTTGAAATACCACTCACTAAAAGGTTCCCACTGAATTCAACTTAATCTTTAGCAGGATGTATATACACAAGCCAGAAATTTGTAAAGGTACATGTCCAACCTGGAAAGCCAAACCACAAGTAGTAAACACAACAATATTTACAGGATGGATTAATAAAACCCCAAGACCTTTCTATCAGAATGTTTATACAGAACAGGTTCAAAATAGATCTCCAGCTTTCAGTGGGTTTTACTGGATTTTTATTTATAAATATGAACTAAAATATTTTAAATATCTTCCCAACTTTTTACTTTCATTTTTTATGTACAGCTGTTTCTTTCACTTCTCTTATGCATAAACATATGACAAAAAATAAACACATGATTTGATAATTTTCTTCATTCTGAGAGCTTCCTTAGAGCCTACATTAATCTTCTACCATTTTTATACTCACAAGCTCAAAGATGATTGTAGGAGGTGTTTTGACTGTGAAGAACATACTCTCCCATCTGTGGCAGTACAAAAAAGTGTCTTCTTATAGAAGGGTTGTTTAGGGTTCTTTCCGGATAGATAGATACCAAGATGTGTAGGTTTATTGGGGAAACAAAGTGAGGAGAGATTGTAGCATAACTGCATATTTTCCACATCCTGCATAAGAGATACACTTCAATAATACTCCACCTGCTCTTGGGCAGGTTTAGTTTCCTATGACGATTTCATCTGCAGCTTCTTTGTGAAAGGTTTGCATATAGAATATGACATTAAGCCCCAACGTTTCTGAGTTCTATTTATCTCTGTTACCCATTAGGAAAACAAGAAATTAGTATTCGCCCATCTTTACAGAGGTTAGACATGAGACAAACTAACCAAAGAAGAAAGATTCTTATACTATTTAACACTTATATGAATTCACTGATAATTCCATTTACTATTTAAACAGTTATGAATAATTTAGATAAAGTAATGGATAATATGGAGGAGCAATTAAAAAAAAAAAGTCCCATGTACTTTTTTGTAAGGGTTTTTCAAGTAATTTCAGTTTTTTGTATACTTTTCTCCTTCTCAGAAAACAAGGAAAAAGACAATATCCAAATATTGTTTGCTTTCAATAATGTGAGTCTAAATTGCTAATCTAACTGTACCAGAGGTGAAAAATAACATTCTATGAGCATTCCTTAAGGATGGTAAAAACTGGTGTACGATAATTGTTTCAAACTTGAACCTCTCATTTTCACATATTAGCCAACATCTGCATATTCGCAAAAGCAGAAACAATGAGTGTTCTAATGGTTTAATTTTCACAGAACAGAACTGAAGAAGGAACTTCGGGTTATTAACTGAAAATATTTGCTTCTGAGATGAGACTCTGATTCATATATGACACTCTTCCATGGGTAGCAGAAAAAAAATTGTTGTAAGGATATAGCAATTTAGATAGTATGGTTAAGGTTTGGAGAGAAAGTTAGATTAGAAATGTGTTACTACCTCAAAGACTTCACACCTCACATTGGGTGCCTAAAAGGCCTGTCTTTTTCAACTCCATCCAACAGCCAGCTACCACACAGTTGCTCGCTCACTCCCCCAGCAGTGGGATTGGGGAGATTATCTGAAGGGTAAAAGCAAGAGAAATGGTTTGAGATAAGGATAGTACAATAAAGGAAGCAAAAGCTGTGCACTCAAACAAAGCAAGGAACTCATTCACCATTTCCCATGGGCAGGCAGGTATTCAGACATCCCTAGGAAACAAATCACATGCAACTGGGACTTGGAGAAATAAACATTTAACTCCAAACAACAGCCTATATCCTTCTTCTCCCCC
>VYXB01002641.1:0-31634 GCA_013397135.1 Pachyramphus minor
GTTTGAGCGAGCGCGGAGGTTGCTCAGCCGCGCAAGGGCTGAGCGAGGCTCAGCGCCGCACAAAGCAAGGGTTTGTCGCTCCCGGCTCCTCCGGCACACGCCGCCCGGACGCCTCCCGCCGTGACCGGCCGCAGCCCCGGCCCCCGGCTCGCCCCGCTGCACGGTGCTGCAGGGACCGGAGCTGCTGCTCCTGCCCCCGCGGTTTCTACAAAGCCCGGTTATATAAAGTTTAATTATAATACTTGGCTCTCGTGTAACGCTTTCTATCTGCAGATCTCAAAGTGCTTTCTAAGCATTAAACAAGCCTCACAATGCCCTCTCCCGTCTTCATGTGGGAGGGTTTGCTACACCCTTTCTTTATTTATTTTAAATGCTGTCAGGAGAAACTGAGGTGCAGAGATGGGAAAAGGGTTGCCCAAGATCATCCAGCAGGTCAGTGGCAGAGCTGGATGCAGAACTGAGGCGTCTTCTTGACTCATTCCCATCTTTAATTCCCCGGGAATGCTGCCTTCCTCTGGGAACAGCTGTGCCTGGAATCAACTGGGTTTTGGGATCTGACTGGCCTCTGTGCTGATCTGCAGTGAAATGCCTCAGTGACCTACACACAGTTCACAGCAGGGTTGTTCTCCTTTTGGGAGCTATTTCCCCATCCCTTCTCAGAAAGTTTGGGCCCAAGCCTGCCCACTGCATGTTGTGGCTTTTTTTGCCTTAATTTTATGAACTGCCAGGGAGGAAGGAGTGAGACCTCAGCTCAAGGTCTCACTATCAGCAGCTCTGGAGCCAATTTGGCTGCAGTGCATTTGTACCTCAGAAGGGACCATTCCCTGGCATCTCCTTCCCCATCCCCCTCCATGAAAGGTCAAGGAAATGAATGGGACAGCGAGATGTGCAAGCCTGTAAATATTTAGCAAGCCACTTGCTTTTACATTGCAGATTTTGCTCTGTGGGCATGGCTGTTAATATCAGTGAGACATTAGCTCCGAAAAGCACCCGTCACACTGTTAACACTGAAAGTGCTCCGTCAAAGCAGCTTTGCCATGAATTACGGAGCTCCAGCTCGAGCTTTATTAGCCTGGAGTTTGTACAGCAGGAACATCAACCCCAGACCCATGGCGAGGAGAACAACCCTGGTAGCAAATTAAAAGGAAAGAGTGTTACCTGCAAAAGTGATACTGCCCTGCCAAGGGCTGGGGCAGAGCTCCTTTATCTTACCTGAGCAAACCTTGCCTCAACAGACTGCTGAAAGTAGCCCTGATCTGTTCAATCTTTACCAGAAACCACCTTACATGAAAGTGTTTTAGCGGGTGGAGAGACAGGAGTATTTCCTTATGCTCTTTGACCGTGTTTGCAGATATTTTTTTGGTCTCAGAGTAGGCACGGTGGATTTTTGGTGCTGGGGGAACCTCTTGTCCCCAGCCCCCCCCGGTTGCAACCGATCTGCGGTTCCGTGTTGGACTCAGGGTCACAATTTGACTCAGATTTCGTTTCATTTGCACAAAGACTCATTGACGCCCGGGCCTAATGAACATCAATATTCTTAATGACAAGGAAAAGATCTGTTTTATGGGACTCCAGACAGGCAGCGTCTCCGTGCTCCTTCTGCAGAATCACAGGAAAATAGCCCCGATCTCACACGCGTTTGGGTTGCCAGCACTGCAAAGTTCAAACCCCAACCTCAGAGGAAGCTCTCCAGATAAGAGCATCTTTCTTGGGAACCTCTGTCAAAGTTTCACAGAATTAAGTGCTGCGCTGCCTTCTCAGCCTGGCTTCTGTGTTTCCAATAAGCAATCCAATTACACACATTCTTTCTTCAGAGTAGTGATGATACTGTTGATTTTCGTGCCAAAAGATTCATAGTAACGCGATGGGAATTTTTGTCCGTTTGTGATTTTTTTTTTCCCCCTAAAACTAGAAATTCAAAGAGAATTATTTTGGAAAAAAAAAAAAAAAAGATTACTGAAACTCGAGATTGAATGGGTTGCATTTGTCAGCTTCACTTGCACTTCTGTTTTGTTTTTGGGGGGTTAGGTTATGGGATTTTTTCCATATAATTTTGCATTTCTACCCTCAGCCTTTTGCATCTTTGGCTACCAGATGTGTCCCACATTGAAGAATTATTTCTCCTCCCTAGAGTGAAATAAATGCAATCAATATGAGTATTGCTCTCAGGGCCTTGAAATATTACATTAATGTTCCATGTGGTGACATTTTAGCTGGAATTTTCAAATACATTATGATGGTTCAAATTAATATTTATCAGATCAGCTTTTATATTTTGCAAAAGAGAGAGAGGGAGAGAGAGAGAGTAAGCATTATTAAAATACAAAATGCAGATGAATTCCAAAATCGATGGTCCATTTTACCAGCACTTTCAAGGGGCTGTGTTTTGCTTTCTGGTTTTGTTTTTAAATTTATTAGTTTTACAGGCAAATCTATTTATCTTCCTTCATTTTTTTTTTCACCCATTCAGGGTTTTTCAGTTGTTTCTTTCTTTCACTCTTCTTTATTATCCCAAAATGTAAATTATGACGTTAGCTGGGTTTTTTCTTTTTTTCCTTTCAGTGATTAAATCTGCTACATGACATCTTTGTCCTTTCTATAAATTAAATCATCTTTGCTTTCCACCTTTAGCCACTGCCAGCAGCAATACTCTGATTGCCAGCAATAAAAGTCCTCACTTTACGGTCTTTATTTCCTACACAAAGCAAACCCCCCCCTCCTTCTTTCCCTGTGCTTATGGTGCCTTTTTTTTAATTTTTTTTTTTTATTATTATTTTGCTAAGGGGGTGGTGGGACTAACTCCTCTTTTCAATGTTTCTCCATAAACAAGGATTTTGCAGTGAGAGATTGCAGAGGAAAAAAATCTAAACCACATTCCACTTTATTTCAGTCATTCCTAAACAGATTGTTCTATGAGGTGGAAAATCCAGGCAGATTAATGGTGTCATTTGTTTTGCTTTTTTTATATTTCTGTCTTTTCCCCCGTGCCCCCCTCCTGCCACTTTGGCTTGGTCAAAGTGTTTGAAAAGTACCTTTTTTAGACTAAATGCAGCTTTAAAGATTTGTGGATTATCAGCTGAATTTATTTTGGTGAAACAATGCTGCTTGCAGAATAAACCTCCTTTCCCCCCACATGGAAAATTGTAGGAACTGTCTGGGATCTTACAGCATTTCCTTAAAAGCTTTTGCAATTCCTAGAGGAGAATTTTTGGAAGGGTTAATATTCCGGTTTAGAACTGAGCAGTACTTCCAAACTTTTCCCACTTCCCAGCTTTTTTCCCTGTCTCTGCAATAGTTTCACTGTGAGAACGTGTCAGGGGTTTGTGACATACAGGCAGCCAGAGGGAAAAACACGTGTGTATGTGTGTGCACATGTGTGTGTACATGTATATATATATGTAAACATCTTCTGTTCGCTCACACACGAGCACTCGCGTGCTCTCCCTCTCTGTCTCTGGGTGTAGAGATGTACATACTCCAGGCTGCCCTTCCTATTTTCCTTCAGTGCTGATCTGGGCAAAAGAACGACAGGAAACTTAAAAAAGAAAAGGAGGAGGAATCGATTGTTCGACCCGCACTTGAACTCTCCTGAAAGAGATAAAGCAGAATTTTCAATAGGTCCCCTGCCCTTTTCACCAGGAGGGAAAGAGGAGAAGAAAAACAAGAGATATTTATATGACAGCAGCTGCTGAAAATAGCATTTCAGAGCAATAAAAAAAAAAAGGCAAAAGAGATTCAATGGTAAAAAAAAAAACCAAAACCCACAACAACAGAGAAACTCTTTTTCTTGTGCTCCCCAACAGGCGCATGAGCGGCTCATCCTGGAAATGCATGCATGCCTCCTATAGATCTGTTTGAAATTATAGTTGTCATTGAGAGTGAATTTATGCTTCTATTGATCTGCAAAAGGAAAATATTAAATGGTTTGGTTTTGATCTTTAGCTGACCTTGGGGTCAAGGGTAGCCTAAGATTAGTATTCATAGAATTCATCACCAAATTGTACTCTGCATCCACTTTATGCAAACATAGGGAAAACATGGAAAGATAAATACAAAGCAAAATGACAAACAATCTCACCAGCACCCACCCCATCAAAGAAACAACCCTCAGACAATAAAACCAGGGAGATACATACATGCACAAATCCAGGTAACTGCACACGGCATAGGCAGGGAAACGGGCAGGAAACACAGGGAAGCACAGAGCCAGAGCCAGGGAATTACACACACGGGAAAAGACACACGACTCGGAACAAATATCAATGCACAACTGTACTGAAACATGCCTGCATGAGCACCTCAACACAAGTGCAAGGGAGCACACAGCCAGCAAAACAAATACAGACAGGACAGTTCTTATAGATAGATATTCACACACAAATACCAGGAAAAAAGGTGCACTTCTGTGGTGAAAAGGGAAGGAGAAGAATGTGTTCATGCATTCTCACACAAAGCCAAAACCAAGGAGCAAGCACAAATGCAGTTAAACAGGTGCACATGCTGATATGTGCTGACAAACACAGGGATACACAGTTGTAAACATGTCATGGCACACATACAAATGCAGACGCTTGCACAAGGCATTGTGGATCTCCCTTGTCGGTGAGTGCAACACAAAGTTAGTGAAATGACAGAGAAAGAAATGTAGCCAGGTATGAGTAAAACATGCTTGCCAAAGTCCTCCACTTAGGCAGCCCAGTTCAGAAAGCCAGGGCAGTGCTGATAAGAGCAGCACAGCAATTTCACTCCCTGACGGACATTCAAAGGCACCCGGAGATCTGTGTGAAGGAGAGTGGAGTCTATCACAGGCATTAACAGGGCAAGCTATGGCAGAAGCACTCCTGCCTGAACATAAGTGTCAGTTGTGCTCAATGTATCTACTGAGGAATGAAAGCAAACTCAAAGAGCAGAAGGCCCTGTTGCTGGTCGTGGAGTCATCTTAGAGACAGAGGAAAACATCTGTAACTGTGAGACTAAAACAGAACCCTACAGCTCCGTTGGGCACCACAGCCTGCTCACCAGAACCCTGGGGAATGTAAGCAAAAGAAGCTTGGTACTTCCCAGGCCATTAGTTAGATAGGCAAGCAGGATAAAAGATGGTTTCTAAGGTATTTCCAAGAAAATATTCCGTATAGTCTGGCAGCTGGTGGCCAATGTAGCTCCTTTGTACTTTGGCTCTGCGTCTGTGACTGAACATGTGCCACAAAGTAAGGAGCATTTGTAAGTGGGCAAAATTTGGTGGTGCAAAACAAGACCATTGATATTTATATTTTTACAGTCCATTTTCCCCCTGAACTTTCACCAAAAATGTAACCAATTTATACTTTAAAATTGAATTTTTGTTGTTTTGTTCATTTTCCTTGGTATGTTAAGGTTCATATTTTACTGGCTTAACCAACTGTGAGGCCCACCATGCTTTGTACCATATCATTGCCTTGCTAGAAACAGTCCTTGTCCTGAAGAGCTTACACTGCAGGTGGAGGAGCAGGAAAAGGAAGCAGGACTATCTCTCATTTACCAGCGAAGCCCCGAGGAAGTGACTTGCCCAGGCTAGCCAGAGAGTCTTGGCACAGTTTGGAGCTGGAGCTGCATCTCCTGATTCACAGGTCATTGCTTCAGAAATGAGATCATCCTCCTTTGCTCATTTGAATATCCCTTAGCGTGGGCTACTAGTCAGTTAGTATTTGTATGATCCAGTCATGAGACCCAATGAAAACAGTACAGAATATGAACTTGTGTATAGGAAGGGCTGGTTGGAGCAGATCAGTGTCCCCATGCTGTGAGAGCCTCTTAGCCCTGACCTCGCTGACCTGGCCTGGGAACACATTGGCCCTCACAGCTCGAACCACTTCCTCAGAGGAAACACCCTTTACCACCAGGAGCGTTGTTTTGTCAGCATAACCCCCTGTACCTGGGCTCGGGGAGCAGAGTTACCTGGGCAGGGTCCCACCCAGCACCAGCCATGGCTCTGCAGGCAGTACTTCCAAATATAGCCCGGCTGGGAAGAGCCTGTTGGAGTGGGCAGGGATGGCAGCGAGCACGGCTGTGCAGGCACCGCTGGTGACAGCTGAGGGTGGGGAGGGGAGAGCCTGCCAGAGCAGGGCTCTCTGGGGAGGATCTGGGAAACGATGGAGCAGGGAAGATGGAGGAGTGGTAAAGGGAACGGAACAGCACAGAGATGTCGGTGGACTTCAGCTGATACTGAGCAATGTGTGTTACTGGAGACTGGTTCTGTAAGTCACTCATCTTCCATCACCTGAATCCCCCAAAATCAGGAGTGCTGTATGTGAGCTGCACAGCCCAGCCCACACTCAAGGCCAGATCTCCCCACAGCAAAGATCCAGCACTCACTTGCCATCACAGTAGGATGTTCCTTATTCCAGCTGCAGCACACAGCTAGCCCCTTGCATGTTCTGCTCAGTGGATCAGTGTCTCCTCAAGGTGAGGAGGAATCTATACATGGCAATGGCATTTCCCAAAATCCTCCTTATGGTGGGAAAAGACTTCCAGACAGGTTAGGTGTACACCCTTTCCTGACACTGCCTCATAGCTCTAAACTTGCCAGAGGTATCAGCTGTTGTGATGCTGTGGATAGAGGAAGTGCAGGTGGGAGAGTAGAAGAGCACATGAACACGTTTTCCCCTGTTTTTTTTCTTTTTTGCAGTTTTTAGGTTGTATTATAATGGTAGTCTTGATTCATCTTCTGTACTAAATAAATATATATACTGGGCAGCTGCTTTTCCCCAGGCTGTGTCACAGAGTACGGATTCAATCATGTTTTCATCCTTTTGGCAGATAGAGGAGGAGAAGGAGTGTGAAAGGGGGAAGCAGCAAGGCACAGAGGTGGAGGCAGGAGCAGAAACTGCTGTTGTCGTTTCTGTTTCATTGTTTACTGTCTATGACTTTGTACAGCTTTTAACTCCACCGTTTGGCAAGAGAGCAGCTGGCACCACTTGCCTTCTTTGGAGTGCATGTGCTGCCTGGAGAGAGACAGCCCAGGTTAGCTAATGTGGGAAGAGATGGGATCTCCTCCAAGGGAGAATGTGGGCTTGGACCTTCAGACAGGCAGAACTGAAAATCTCTGAGGTCTGAATAGCGCCTCTCCCCTTTGGGTCTCTCATCCATTCACCCTTCTGCTTCTTTTCTCTTTAGGCAGGTTTATTTGAAACAAACTCCTGCAACTTTGTTCTCCATTAAAATACCATTTACTCATCTCCCTTCCCATCTTCCCTTTTGCCACCCTTGGAAAGCCAGTAGTTCCCTCTCTGCATTAATGCTGAACCAGTTTCTCCAGCTCATGTGCTGTTTGCAGTGCTCATTTTTGAATGGTGTTGAAAACTAAGTCCTTCCCATTTGTCATTGTTAGGTCTCCATAGCACTTTCTCCCTGCATAGCAGCTTTAACCTGGGTGTATTGACTGAATCCTAAATGGCTGATGGCCAAAAATTTCTAGGTAATTTCAGTGGGACTTGATACTCTTCATTTCTGGTCATAACTTGATCATATAATTTGGCTGTGTACTCTTAAAGAGCTGCTGTGGCTGGTGGAGTCATTCTTATATCCATAACAGTTTGTAAAGCACTTAAGGGTACCTTTGGATGAAAAGCACTAAATAAATGTTCAGCAAGATGATGTTATTTATCCATGTAATCGCCTGTCACTTCCACCCAATTTTTGTTCCTCCCTGTCCCATCCAATCGGCCATATTATATGCTCATGCATATGGTCATGCACTCATCAATCCACCTTTATCCATATGCAGAGACACTCAAGTGTTATGAGAGCTACACGGAAAGACAGATGCATGCATCTAATCCTTCCCCGCTCATCTGTCCTCATCCAGCTCCTTCAGACACATAGCAACATTTTTTAAGCACTTAAGTGACTTAGGATCCTAAGTTTCATTTCTGAGAGAGGCTTAGGAGTTTAAATGTCCCTGAAAGTCAGTGAGATGTGTTCTTCAGATTACAATTCCTCACGTCTGTAAGTGTCATATTTTCAAAGTGCTCTCTTTATCTAAAGATTCAGGTAGGCACCTTGTAGATTATCAAAACTGTTTAAGATAGGCACATAAATCCAAATGATTTTAATGCAGCCTGCCTTGAAAATTTTAAGACTCCTTTGGGCACTTATCTTTCAAAGGCATCTAAATCCTTTTGAAAAATTGGTACCAAGAGCCTCTAAGATCCTGTAAAAAACAGCTCTTAAGTTACTCGCCCATAGCCAAACATCTGAAGAGTGACTGCCACCTTAGGTAAATCCATATTTTACCAGTGCAGTTTACAAAAAAGGTTACTCTGGTGTCTGCTTTAATTACTGACATACAGCACTTGGTGATCCCACAACCCTGTAAAGGTACAGCTCGGGCAGCAGGACCAGCCCTGTGTGGGTGCTCCCACCATCCCGGGGACGGGGTGCCTGTGCCACATACCAGCCCCAACAGCGAGGTGTACACAGCATTATTTGTTACAGTCATTGGAAGTCTTCATCACTGACAGGCAGAAGGGCATTCACCTGCCAGAATCTCCTGGTCAGCAGTGTTTCCAGGCAGATCTTGACTAGTTGTGGTCACAGAAAAGTTTTGTGGAGTGGGGTTGGTGGCTCTGGTCTTTGGGCAAACTCATCATGTTCAGCAGACAGTCACTGGTGTTGGTTCTGGCATCACATCACTTAATATAGGATTCTGCAGAAAAACCCCATAAAACAAACAAGCTTTCCAGGAAAGAAAATGAAGCAGAAAATCCTGCCCCTCTTATAAATTATATCCAAGTGGGCTGAGCTGGCAAGAATGCCTTCAAGTGTGAAGTTCTTTCCATTTTATGGCTAGGAGCTCCCCAGAGACCATCTTCTTTCATCTTAGGGGGTTTTTTCTCTTGAAGGTTTTTTTTCACCAGGGGTGGAGGGCAGATACTGTGTGCATGATTTGGCTGGTAGGAGCAAGAATCTGTCAGCAGAAAAAGGGCCGTCAGCAAGAGAAAGTGAGCTGCAAATTGTCCATTTCTGAACTGCTTGTTCATCTGACACTTGTGAACTCAGAAGCCACCTGTTCAGCCATCAGTCACCAAGTGAAAATGAAGCTTTCCTTAAACCAAGATTCTGACATATACAGAAAACCAAAAAGAGAAAAAAAAAAGAGGAGAAAAGGAAATTTTTTTGAATTTGCTCTACTGTGAAATGAGAATAGAAATTCAAGCTAAAACTCAAGGGAAGATTTTTATTTCCCCTTCTCCCCCAACTGAAATATTAAAAGTGCTTTTTCAAACAGCAGCACAAACAAACAATCCAAAAATCCAACACCTTTCATGCAACATTTTTGCAGAAATCCAGAAGTGTTTCTGAAGTTGCCATCTCTCTCCCCCACCCCCCCAAAATAGTGGCAGATTTTTGGGGTGTGACTGACTCCTTGCTAAAAGAACACTCTGCATGTTATTAACAAGTGGTGTAGCTCTTTGAAGTTGCGAAACTAAAGAGTGGATTAGCTGTGATACCAAGTGCAGAGTAGGCTTTCCCCTTTCCATGCAAGGTCAAATTAAGAGTGGACCAGCCAGCGACCCAAAAGTAGACCATAGTAAGCAGCTGATTATTTTCTGCCCTCTTCGGGCACAGTGCATTCGGCTCTGCAGGAGAATTCAGGGCAGCAGCCAGCAGGGTAGACTCTTACGTGCGAGGTTTTTCTGGCTGACCACAGAGCACATAACCCATGCGCCTGATCAAATAGCTCGGTAATTTCATCATTTCAGACTTTTATGGTTTTTCCAGTTGCTGCTGCTTTTATAAACAAGCATTTCGGTGACCTTCCCCTCCGGACATCAGCGCATTCAGCTCTGCAAGAATCCCAAGCTCTGAAAGTTTATAAATAAGCCTTCTATCAAGTTCCACAACAGGTGTGACCTCCCCCCCTGTCCTAAAACTGAACAGTTTCAACAAGCAAATAAAGACTGCACAGTCCTGTCTTAAAGGGGAAGCACTCTGGAGAGCAGCACATAGGCCCTGGTCATCTCAACAGAAGGATTGGCCCATTGCAAGAAGGGATTGTGTGGCCATAGTTTGGGCACGACTGTGCCTCTGAGGTGGCCCTTTAAACAAGAGTGAGAGGCAGAGTGGAACGGTGCTCACCATGACCTACTTCAGCATGACATTCCTGGGCTGTCCCACGCACTGACCCCGGGATGGATTCTGGTAGGTTCTGAGCTCTGTGTCTGCCTGGCTGAGACATGGGATTTCTGAGATTTTTGTCATAAGCAGAAGATGTACAACCAGAATCTCTTCCCTTTCACTGGGGTTCCTGCCAGTGTGTTGATGGCACGTTGGGAACACTGAGTGGAGCAGGAATGGACAGGTTCTGTTGTGAACTGTAAAGTAGGCAGACTGTTCTAATTTCTGGCATACTGCTTGCAATCTGTCCACTCCTCCTGGGTCCTGAGGAGGGCAAACTGAAATCTGAGATTGCACTCTTTCTGTGGGTGATCACCTCAAGAGCTGAGACTGAGACAAGAATGAGGCTTCCACCTTGGTAGGAGGGTCCTAGCATTTCTTTCTCCCTCCATTTAGCTGCAACATAGTCTGAGCAGAAATTGTGAAACAGGGTCAAGGGAGGAATTCTCCACTGGGAAATACTACTCTCTGTCTTCTACAAAACTAGTTGGTGTTGCCTGCTTTTTACATGTGTAGGTTTCAAAGGAAACAGATGACCTGAAGTGTCTAACTGGGTTTCCTGCTATAGACCACTGTATCATATAAAATGGATGTATGGTGTTCAGTGCAAGGATGCCATGAAACCATTGAGACAGCAGGACATAGGGGAAGTTCTGGTCCCTATATAATCCCTGCTAAGTGGATCTCAGTATCCTTGTGACAGAGATTGACAAGAAAATACCCATCTAATTAGTACAGCTGAGGAAGCCACCGTGGCAAAGGAGAGGGGAACACTCAACCTGCTCAGTGCAGTGAAAGGAATCAGTACAATTGGTGTGACAGGGAATACCTGGTGAAATCAATATGTGATAGTGTTTTGAAGCTGGTGTGATGGGGTACCTTGGGACAAACAGAATGATTCCACAACTAAGAGGTTTAGTATGGTCAGCAGCTCTGAGGAACCCAGTGTAACCAATTGGAAAAGGGATTGAATGTTAGCAGTGGGTATGGAGACAGTAAGGATATAACCAATGGGGCATCAGGTCTTCTGGCTTTCAAACCTCATGTTGCCTGTTCTTGACACTGAAAATTGCTTTAAAGAATATTTGCTGTTACATATAAACCAGTTTGCAAGAGTGTGAACACCTTGCTGTGGTGCAGGACCGGTGTCAGGTTATTCCACCACAGGGGGTTGTACTTGTCCATGTGGGCAGGTAAGTGGGTGCATGTGCAAGTGCTGCAGTGAGGGAGTGTTATCTGGTGTAGGGGACTGGTGGTGGTGCTGCAGGTCTCATGCTGCAGCCCCTGTTCTGCAGCATTATGGGAGGATTTGGTTCTAAGAACATCCTGAGTACCCTGTGGAGAACAATAAGAGCAGCCATTTGGCTCATGGTGAGCCTCGTCCCTTCTAATGCACTTGCAGTCCCCCTGGGCCATGTCTAATTACTGCTCAAACACAATAGTTGCAACGATGCATCATGCCAAAACCATCCAGAATAAGCCTCACACAGTGGGATTTGTTGTCAGTCTTGATATTTTTTTTTTTTTCTTTTTTTTGTGCAGTGCTGGTAAGAAAACTTTTTAACCCCCATCCCTATTCAGGGATCTACAGCATCTGCATCTTGCTGGCATCTGTCAAATCCCCAAGAGATCCTAAAGAGAAGGTTACTTCTGAGCTCCACCAGGATCATGGAGTATTTTCTATTTTGGTGAAGAGAAAGTTCCTTCCCAGGAAGTCTCAGCACACAGAGGCTTTTGGTGTGGGCAGATTTTGTTCTCCACTATAAATCAAAGTCCATTCCTCCCTTTCAACTGAAGTCACCCTCTGGACTGAAGTTATCTCTAAGGGCACTGAATACCCTTTAACAGGAAGGGACAAGCTCTCTCCAGTGATAATGTCCTTGAGAAGGCATCTAACCAGGTATATAAGCTCCCATTTAAAAGCAAACTGATGTTTCTGTTTGCTGCTAAAAGAGCTGTAACCTTGGATCTATCTGAACTCTTTCCCTGACACTATAACCCCTGATTGTGTTTCCCTCAGTGAAGTTTTACCTTCGGAAATTCTGATTTCTCAGGGATTAGTGTGTGGACTCTTACAGCAAACAAAGGTACATATGGCTGTAAGATGGATGCCTACCTGTACACGTGTGTACACATATATATGCAGGAATGCATAGCCAAACATTATCTGTACATTTATAGGAAGGTAAAGGCGTAAATACAAACTCAACCTGTGGTAGTTCCATCATAACCTGGTGGAGGAGTCTCACTGGTTAAGACAGGCTTTAATAAACTGCTGAAGTTCCCTAAGCACAGGGAGGTCCAACGCCGGCGTGGAGGGCATTGGAAGAGCGCAGGGTGAAGAAAATCCACCCACAGAACAGGAGCTCTAAAGCAGCTCTGTGATGGCCACAAAGCCATGGGTGTCCAGGCAAGCCTGGAGTCAGGGCCCAGTGCTCGGAAATCTCTGGTTACCAGCAAAAGCATTTGAAAATAAATATAGACACAAATTAAAATGATACCATTTTTGACAAAGTCGACACTAGTTGAAATATAATGAGGCACTGTAGAAAAATGCCCCTCCACCAAGCGAGCACTTGCTGGGTGGATTAACCAGCATTCCTTCTCCTCCATTGAGTGGTGTCACAAGCTAATAAATATTTCAGAATTGGCTGTATTCAATCCAGCCCTTGTCCCGGTTGACGTCTGTTCTCTCAGTTTTCAGAAGGAGACAGGTGCAGAAGGATGAAAAGGGATTTAATTACTAAACATCCCCTACTCCCAGAATCCAAACACATGCTGTACTGTACATATACACCACACCTACTGTACTCACAAGCACATATAATACCCATGCACACAGTCACACCTACTGCACTCAGCCACACACTCTGACCCAATCCACACTGCACACAGAGAGTGTTTTGGAGGCAGAGGATTCACACTGCACTGCACCAATGTTTTTTGGCCATGGCATGTGGAAGGTACATGTGTGCCATAGCAGATATTCCTCCTCTGGAGCCACACACCCAGTTACAGAAATGTGTGCACGAAGAAATGGCTCATTCGTGCCCTGCTTGTGGCCAGGCTCCAAAAGAATAAGAGTTGGCCCCAGCTGCCTGCCAGCAAATACAGGGTTTTTTCATTCTTGTGCTGAATGTCACTATATAGTCCCCCACCTGCAGTGAGCACATTACATGCTCACACACATGTGATTTATTTACTCTATTAATGGTTTCTGTTACACACTTTGCTCTGAAACAAGAACTGTGCAAAGGCCTGAACCACAACCTTTACAACTTCTGTCCTTACAAGGCCAGATTTTCAGATACTTTGCACCCCTAATTGAGGGTGTTTTTGAGAACTCCCATGTGGACACCACACAGTAAGGTGGGCAAGTGATGCTGGATCCCATGGTGTCTGGATCACCGCTTTGGGGATGTTATCTTGTCTTCCAAAGGCTTCCCTGCTATTTGACAGGGAACTCCAGAGCCCTTCTCACAGTAATAATAGCCTGAGAGTGGAAGTTGTGAGCCAATTTCCGTGTGAAAAGCTGCACTCAACCTGTTTCAACTTTGCTGGCACTTTCAGCTAGGAACAGGCTAGTCCTTCATTCCCTGTTCCAGGCTGTTCTGTGGGCTGTGGAGCAGCAGTTGTGCTGCACCACAGGGACAGCTGCGTGGCACAAAGGGCACTGGTAGGAGCATGGCCAAGTCGGTGGAGCCTCGGTGGGGCTCGGGAGAGAACAGCTCTTGCTCAGATCTGTCCCTCGCCACTGGAAGAAGTCGGGTCATTTTATGCCAGTTGCCTCAGTTTCATCATCTGTAAAATGAGGCCAGTAATATGAACTTCTTTTGGAAAGTGATTTGAGATTTACTGAGCTAGCAGATACTTGTCTGAGCGGTCTATTAGAGTGCTTTGAGATCTTTGAAGGACTCCTGAGTGTATCGGTGCAATATATTGCTGTTACCAGCTACTTCAGGCAGCAAAGAAAAGGAATAGAGTTGAAGAAAGGGAAAGTTGGGTGCTCCTCCAGTCCTTCTCCCAATTGTTCTGTTGACTCCAGCCTAAGCAGGACCAGGACCTGAGAGTTCAAGTGATAGATAGTGACAAACACCAAGGAAATCAAAAGTGATGGATGATGAAAGCAAATGGTTCTGTGTCTGGGCTAGAAGGGGTTTCCAGATAATGTATCACTTAGGTCAAATACAGAACACCATTGGCTTTAAAGCTAGGTAATTAGTGTATCAGAAAATTGGGGGAAATTATGTATGTTTTTAAGATGGGCTATTAAAGCAAGCCATGAATAATTGAGAAGGGAAACTGCTTTCTTTGTTTTATTTAGGTTAACCTTGGAGAGCAGAGAAAGAACATCAGGATGATTTTTTTTCTGGGACACATGTTCTGTATAAGAGCACATGTGGTTGCAATATTAGGTCTCCCACTGCATCTCATACACTGCAGACACATGTTTATGTGCACATATGTGCCTTTGTGCACACCCTCCAAATACTCCTACATGTGCACAGTACATATATGCATTTGTGTGCTTGTTATCTCTTATATACAAAGCTCCCTACACCCTCAGAGTAGAAGCAGTCAGACCTGGTATGTGTCACAAAAATAGTTGGAATAGTCTACTTAAATGTTGCACATAGAATGACATGTGATAAATATAGCCTGTTCCCACCGTGCTTACACCACTCGAAATACCTCTACAGACTCATTTATAGATACACAAATATTTTATTAAAGTAATCTTAGGTTTCATATGCATCCCCAAATTGTAATCAAAAATTCATCCTATTTTTACACAAATATTTGTGCCAGTGATACATACTGAGCAAAAGTCCTGTGAAAGTTCCCATATGACCCCACGCTGAGATGTGTGATAACCTGGATTTCTGAGCTTACAAGCTGTGCCTGGGTGTCTGCACAGCCTGGTGCAGGCACTGTGTGTTTGCTTATGTTCTAGTGATGGGCCATGTCCACCCAGTGCACAGTTCCAGCTTTCCTTTAGCTATCTGAAATGATTCAAATGCTGAATTGTACCTCATTCTCCATTTCACTGGAGGGTTTTAGGAAATTTCCATGGAACTCCATTTCCATTAAACTCTGCAGGGCTTTTCTGGAGGAGATGGACTGCTCAGTTAAAAACAGGAGTGCTAATTAAGTTGATTCCACTGTAACTCTCATGGTTGGTTGACTCTACTGTCTGCGTGACCATAAGAGTGTTAATTTGATTTCATGTAGAAAGTGTGTTTGTTTCCCAAACTGCTCTGTTGGTCTCTGATTCTCCACATTCTTGTAGACAGACCCAGGTTCTGGTGCAGGGAGACCTTTGTGGCCTCAGCACGACGTGATGGATCTGCACAGCATTGCTCGTTACTCAGAGTTACCTCAGATTTGAGGAATCAGAGCTCAAACCTGATCTTTTCTCTACCAGGTTGCCCAGCAAAAGCACCCAAAGGAGCAGTTAATTTAAACAAGCAGATTCTCACCATTTCCTGAGTGAAATAAAACTTTCCTGCAATTTGGGAAACATAAATGGAACTGCAGGAGTCCAAATGGGAAGCACTCATTTTTGGCACTGGGGCTTTCACCGGTGTGCTGCTACTGGGGGAGTTGGAGGGACACTGGGCACTTTGGGAATGGCACCTTCTCTTGCCTTTGGGAATGCAGACAGGAATGCAGAGCTCTGGAACAGCCAAATCAAAGGTTTCTCTCTCTGTGTCCTGGAGCACTGAGACAAACAGATCCGACTCGAGTCTTGCTCTTTGCACCCACCCATCCTAATTATGACCCACATTCTACTCTGCTGCTGGGAACTGGGGTAAAATCTGTAAGTAGTTAGTGTGTGGATCAGGCTGGGATTATTCCTTTGATTTCAGGGACCAGGACAGGCCTGTGAACTGCCCAAAATATTTGTGTTTAAATCAGGACTCCTTAGTAAATATTTTTGTTTGGTGTGTCCCTCCTGCCCCCCCATTTACACCTATCCCAGGTGGTACAATATTTGTGGTACAATCATCTATAGATTTTCAGTAGGGATGACATGGAACAAACAAACACCTGGCCTTTAATTTACTTGTAAAAACACCAATTTTAAACATTCAAGTTTTCTTAAATGGGAATCTTTTGTGGCACAAAAGTTTTCTGTCTGTGGAATGTTCTGTTTAGTTTCTTTTTATCCCAGAAGGGTCTGGACATCTCTTCTGTTTCCAACCTCTATCAGGATGGAATTTGGAAATGTTAACTTATGAAAACTTCGAGACTTCTGCAGAAATGTTCTTATGTCAAGGATGAGACCCAGAAAGTAGGAATTCAATTGCAAGAAATAATGGCCTTAAATTGCAGCCAGAAAGATTTAGGTTAGCCATTAGGCAAAACTTTGTCACGATAAGGATAGTTAAACATTGGAATAGATTGTCTGGGTAGGCTGTGCAATCTCCATCAAAAGAAGATGTGAAGAACACGCTGGGCAAACCAGAATGATGTCGCTGTAACTGGCCCTGCATAGAAGTAAGTGGCCAAAGTAAGTGACCTCTAGAGCTCCCTTCTGAACCTGTATTCCTGTGACATTAAAGGGTCTCAGATTTAGCATTGCTTGGGTTATAGCTAATACAGTGACGTGTGCAGTGGGATGGATAGTTGGATGTTGAGGACAGATACATCCTTTCTCACATTAACACTAGTCATGGTTATGGTCCATCTCAATTCCAGTGCATGGCTTAGAAAAATGTGCCCTTTAATTTCCTAATAAAACAGCTGGGTAAATTCTTCCACTTGCAGCTAAAGGAGGAAAAAAAAAAAAAGGAACACTTGAAATGAATTTTTAATACAGATTTGAGTGGGATTGCAGCAGGCGCTTCTGATCTGATAATTGCACTGGATCAGCCACAGTCGTCATCTTTTTTTCCCATCAGAAATTTTGTGTGAGAGCTTAGAGCTGGGGAGAGTTCCCAGGCTGAGGGCTGACAACCTTGCCAGGTAGCTGGAGAATGGGAGCCTGGGCAGCAGCGTGGACAGGCTGGGCAAAGGCATGGGCAGCCACCAGCTGCCTGTTCTCATCCCTTTGCCCCCAGTCAGTAGTAGGAAGGTCAAGAGGAGGCCTCACTGTTTATTTAATCCATGGCCTGTCCTGAAAATTCCAAAAAAGCACAGAGTGGCACCTACAGCACAGAGCAAAGGCAGCTAATGGGAAGTTAATGTCCCACCCCTCTCTGCTAAATAGCGGCTCAGGTGCTGCACCCAAAGGACCGAGAGAAAAAAAGACAAATGTCTGTTGTGTTGAACACAGACATTTCTTTGCCCTTGTACCTCACTTTCCAAAGAGGAGGACTGTGGGAGCTGCTGTTTGGGCAGCCACTGACTTCACAGTGCAAGTGAATCTTGGAAGGTTCTTCCCTTTCAGTGGAGTCATTATGGACTGTTCACAGAGGTTATTGCAGCCTGTGGAAGTCAAACTCTCTGTTCTCAGTGCAAACACAGACAGAGGCACACCTGCCTAGATGGCAGGTCAGGGGAGAAGACAACCTGGCCACTGATTCACCCTCTGGGGCAGCCTTGTGTTCTTCCTTGGCTTTGAAAGGTTCTGGCTAAAGTTCCCTAGGCAAAAGCTTTGGAATACCCCTGAAAAGGGTATCAGAATAACACTTGAAATGTTATTCCCCTTTTTTCCCTTTAAGACTATCCCAGACTCATTACACCATCTCAGTGTCTTTCCTAATTGACACTAGAACATGCTGGCTGGTATTGCTGTCAGTGCATCCTACTAGTGAGGCAGAGCTTGGATCAGCCAAAGAGTGCTTTTGTTGGCTTGGCATGGCTTAAATTAGTTTCTTGAGGGAAATCAGCTATCTTGGTAAAAGCACTTTGGTTCCTGTATCACTGCAGCTACACTACAGCTTTTTGCAGTGGAGAAATACAGTTAAAAAATCATGGCCCTAATTGACATTACCATAAATAATTTCTAGCATAGGCCTGGCTCTGAGTGAATGGGGAAGTACAGCAGGAAAAGCCTCTGTGTCCTATTACCAGCTGCCCTAAGCCAAGACTTGCCTCCAGATCCTCCCAGCTTTGCTCCTGCAGCTTCTCAAGACAGACCTTGTGAGACTGGTACAACCCCCAGCAGTTGGGAATGCAGTAGTAACCACAGAGGGAAATTCAGGCTGCAAACCTTGGCAATCCTGTGTTGACTTCCCCATGATTTCCAGAGGACTTGCTTTTTTCCCTCAGCCTGCCGACACTTCCAATAAGACAGTTGTGCAACGAGATGAAAGGGCAAAGATTCTCTGTGCCTTGCTCCCTGTTTTTTCCCTTCTTTTTTTCCTTTCCTTCTCTCTCTTTTTTTTTTCCTTTTTTTTTTGTGCCATTCAGGAGAGCCATTGGCTGCTGCCTGAGATATCCTGAGAGATGCGGCAATTAATTTTCTTTTAATCAAGGTCGGATGAAGTAAATTGGTGCGGCTCTGCAGCCCCTCATTTTCTGTTTTTGCAGTGATGCAAAACAAATATGATCAAATTATGCTCCTTCTCACCTTATTGAATTAGGAAGCGTGACTGATCCAGGAGAGCTGAGATGTTATATACTGTACCAATCCTCACCATCCCCCCTCCCTGACAAAGCCATCGGGAATCTTTCTGCAGGTTTTTATTTCAACTTCGGAGGGAAGTGTGGGAGTGGGTGTGGGTGGTGGGGAGAGAGTCCTATTTATTTTTCTTAGTCAGTGGGGTGAAGCTGTAAATTTCACCTTACAGTGGTGTGTGAGTAATCACAATAATCAGGTCCATCTGGGCTCAGGAATCAAATCTGACAGGAGGACAAAGACATTAAAGAGGCCTGCAAGGAGAAGGGCCATCAGCGGGTCTGCCCTGCAGGTCTGCCCACTGCGGGCATTGCTGGGGGACTGGTGGGCCTTCATGGTCATGGGGAGCTCTTCCCAGTTCTGCCACTCTCTCCTCCTGCAGCCCTGGGCACACCCCCTTGTCCCCTGAGCCCCAGCCCCCTGGCCTGGGCAATGTGGGGAATGAAGTTTGCCATGAGATCGCAATGAAGAGCATTGTGTGAGGGCTCCATGTTATGTGCACTTTGTCAGCTCTTCAGGACTGTTTGGTGTTGGTTCACTGCAGTGTGCCAGAGAAGAGAGGAGGAAAAGAGACACATGCTCACACACAGACCTGTCTCGTGGAGATTTTGCTTCTAGTTAGGTTGTCCATATAATCTAAAATGAATGTTATTCTGACTGACAGCATCCGTTTGCTCTTTGTATATGCAGAAACATTAGAAATGCTCTGATCAATACCACTATGGACATACAACTTGCACAGTATATATAGTCCTGTAGCCCAGGACTGGGAGGCCTCAGCATCCAGCAGGCTCTTTATTTCAGAAGGTCTCTATGTGGGTAAGGGCTGCAGAAATAAGGCTGCCATGGTCAAAACTTGTAATACCCTTGAGGGAATAAAACATGGAGGTGCAGCAGGAGAAATACATAGTGAGTGGGCTAATGCATATGCTCTTCTCCTCTGAAAGAAACCCAAGGTGGTTGTGAGCTTGACCTAAAGGGCTCCTTTCCAGTGTGATAATCACAGACATGGACAGAGCAATCTCCTGGGAGGGAGGAAATCATGTACTCCATCCTCTACCTGAAAGCAAAATCAAGTGATGATTGAAACATGAACTTCCCTTGAACATGTTAAAGGAGCTGCTCCACAAGAGGATGGGTCAGCAGTGACAGGAATTTAGGGTGAGATCCCACTGCACTGGGAACCAATACTCTGCCCACAGCATGGTGATCTCTGCACAGCCAACTCAGTTAGTTAGATGATCTTCCCAATCCATTTTGGCTTCAGAATTTACAGTTTTATTAGAAAATACTTTCCTGGACATGCCGTGTGATAACAATAAAGAAGAGGTTATTTAATTTGGGTTTGAGTTCCCCCCCCTTTTTTTTTTGAGAGCGAGAGAACTGGAGAGAATGTATTGAGACTGTAGGTTTTAATTTATAGATTTCTGGTGACCCTTTTCACCCTGACCCTTATCCCCCATCAGGTCAATCTTGTTCAGACTGTACTGCTCATTCTGCTTGATCAGAGGACGAAACCACCCCCAGGTTGATAAAAAAAAGGAGTTTTACAACATTTTTGCCTATTCATTGAGTTCTCCATTTAAGCACAAAACAAGACATTTGTCTGTCCATCTGAAACGTTTTGTACTGCTACCCATCAGTGTTGGATCTTAAAGAGACTGGCAATATTTGTGTGGAGTCTCATGCAGGAGTTGTTTCCCTGCCCCAGGTAGAGAGAACTCCACTTGCTGAGGGGTTTGTTGTGTTGGGTGAGAGCAGATCTGGGAAGATGAATATGATGAAGGTCATCGTAGCTAGGGGAGAACTGCTCCCTCTATTAGAGGGAGAAAGGGAAACAGAGAAGGTAGGAAACAAGAATTCCTACAGTAAAAAATAACAAACCAAATCAAAACCCTCTGGGAAAGTCCTCATCCTAGCTGGCTTAAAGGCAGGGCAAAGATACACAGCAGAAAGAAGACAAGTCACAAAGATAATATTAGGGAACATTTTATTTTCCACATTCCTCATTTTTAACCAGCCTTCTCGTTTATTAGTCCTGCAATCTTTTCCTTTCTTGGAGACACTTCTCTGAGGTGTGTGGCTCCTGACTGCACTTGGTGTTAATCGAAACTTCCCAGCAGGAGGAGGGGAAAACTTGAAGCTCTCTTTGGTCTCTATAAAAATGCTGTTCCTTCAAAGGCTGTGGGTACAAAAGGGCTTTTGAAGCAAGTCTTTGTACCAAATTAGAGACTAGAGCAGGACCCTGGCTGTAATTAATGGCAATGCCAAGGGAAGGAGACACTTCTCGTTATATGGTCCAAGTTTAGGATACATCCAGCAGGATATAAACAGAAACAAACCCTGTGTTGGTCGAGGTTGGAGGGGCTTGTGGGGGGATTGCACAGGCTGTGTGCCTTACAACCCAGAATATCTCCATTATGTCTTTTCTACATGTATCACTTCACAATATCAGTTGCTTACATCCATCGCTGGCCCAGATATCTACTGACCTACTGATTTAAGCCACTGTAATTTCCTCCTGCAGTGCTCAGTGCTCTACCTCCCATTACCTCCATATCCTCTGTTCTTTCAGAGTCCTGAATATTTCTCTCTCACACAAATTTCTCCTTATTCTCTCATTTTTTCACCTCCTCCCTGTCACAGATAGATCCAATTCCTTTGGGGGACAGGGAGCAAAACAACCCACAGTGCCTGAACCCACCAGCTCAGCAGATTTGACTTGGTACTGTTTTGGCATCCAGTCCTGGCCATATTCCTGTGAATCACTGTGCCACTCGTGACCAGAGCTCCAAATGAGACTCACCAGGAATTTTCATTGCTCCAAGAACAGTGAAGTAACAGCCTGAGCTCCCAATCACTGGAGCTGGCAGGACAGGGCTCCCAGGGGAGCACAGCTGTAGTTGTCCTTCCCCCCCTTTCCCTGACAGTAGGAAAGGAACCCCAACTTACTTACAGCTCTCCCATCCTATATTCTCGTCTAACAACTCAGATCCTGTGTTTTCTATTTCCTGTGAAAAGCATTCTGAAGTTTTGGAATACTGCTGTCTTCGTGGCTGAAAATAGTTGTTGAACTGCTCCCTGAGAGTCTGATGGATATAAATCATTAATAACATCCTCCACTTGGATTGGATCTCAAAACTTTGTGTGAAGCAGGTCAGGATCATTGTTTTGATTTCAAAGTGGTTATTATTTTCACAGAGGCACTAAGAGGTGGGATGTTGTGCCCAGGGGTACAGTCAAGCATAAAGCCTGCCTTTCTAGTCTCATTTTTTGGGACTCCACACTCATCACAAAGGATGGCAAAGGGTATTCCCAACCCTTCTAGAGCCAGATTTTACCAGGATTTAGAGCTGGCAGAGGGCACCAGTGATACAAGGGGTACAAGGAACAGAGAAATGCTGCTTTAAGGAAGCCCACCCTGGTACAGGTGCCACCAGGAGCTCTGGTGATGTGGAAAGCTTGGAGCTTCTGCAGACTGAGGCTCAGCCACCTCCAGATGAGAAATGCAGTAAGGAGGGTTGTAATCCCAGGAAACAAAGATTTGCTCTGTACCAGCTGTGAGTCTGGGTGAAGAGCAGAGCTCACCTCATCTCTGCTGGAGCCAAGGCAGTGGCTCCCAGGGTTATGGTGGAGCTCTGCCACTCCACAGGGGAAAGGCAAAATAGCAGTCCTTAGGAGAGATTCCCAAATGGAAAATCAAAGAGTTAATGGAATGTCTCCTTGAGGCAGACCCTTTCTGGTGAACACCAGAGCTTAAGTTGACCCACCTTGTTTTTTTCCCATCATTTATGTGACTGGGATAGGGAGGCTGCAGGGAAGAGGAGAGCTGGGAAGGACCAGGTCCTCACTGCACGTTTTCAGCAGTGAGATTCCAGCTCGGTTTGGTGGTGATGGCAGGAAACCCTCCATCTGTGTCAGGAGCTATGTCCAGGAGAAAGAAGGCTGTGTTAAGAGTTGGGGTAGGACGTTCTTGGAAGCTGCAGAGGGAGAGGCACAGGAAAAAGTGCTGCTTTCTGGGTGACTTCCATCACAGCAGAGGGGTTCCCACTGTTCTCACAGCCTTCTGGCCAGGAGGTTCCACAACCAGCATCTCTGGGTGAGGAGATGGAGGGAGTGGTCTGATGATGTGTCATACTGTGGGTCCAGCTTCCCCTCCCAAGAGGAATGCCCTTCATCTGCACACAGGATTTTCTCTCGTCCCATTGAGAGTGGGCTCTGTGCCACTTTATACTTTGGAGGATCATTAGCAGAAATCATTAGCCATAATACAACCTCCCCCATAAATCTCCCCTGCACCTGGATCATTTGTCCATGCCTAATTTCCATCTCCCTAATTTTATGATTTGTCCCTCATTTGATGAGAGTTCCTTCCATTAATTGTGGAGTAAGTGCTTCCAGATAAAGGGCTGAGGAGTTGACCCCATCTTGGGAAGACATGGTTTGGGCTTTTTTCCTGAAGGATAGAGTCCCTCTGAAATTATTCTTGCTCCCCTTTCAGAGGGCATCTCTCCAAATCTTAAAGGCACCACAGCAGCTTCCCATAGGGAAAATGCCTCATTCAGATAAATCCTGTTCACTGGAGGCGCTGCAAGGCAGATGAAAGCAGCAAAGCTCAAGTCCAAGGTGTCCTCTGCCAGAGTTAGAAAAGTCTTGTAAGCATTATCTGTACAATTCAATTCAGACCAAGGAATAAACCTCTGCTTTTCCCCACTGGACCCCTGCTAATTATCATACTTTGCTTCCCCAAAGCAATTCTGTATCCTCCCACAAAAATCTCCTCTGCTGAACCATTTCATGTTGTGTGAGGCTGCACCACAGATCCTCAGCCTGTGTGATAACGGGCAGGGAGGGAATTGGTCGAGTCAGTTGAAGAAGGGACTTAACATCAGGCCTGCAGAGCTCTTTTTCCAGCTTTTCTGCAGGCATTCTGGGTGGTCCAGAATAAGGCAGCTCTTTCTCTGTGCCTCCATTGCCATCTAAATAAGATGGTGATACGAGCAGTAGGGTGCCATGAGAGTTTAATTAATTAATTTGCAAACGCTGTGAGATCTTCTGATGAAATTCACTGCATCAGCACAAAGTCATATTTAATCTGTATTACATACTGAGATCCCAATAGCAGGAGCATCCCAAATGCACGGGAAAACGGAACCAAAAAGAGGAGTAGCCAAACTTTCTGAGCACTTTGCTGAATAGTTTATGTATCTGGAAAACAGGAACATTTTCCCAAATCGAAGCATTTGTCCTTGAACTTCTCACTACGCAAGAGTGTGAGGCAGTTGAAAGAGCTCACCCTGGGACACACACAGCCCCCTGGAGCACTCTCAGAGCTGAGTCTGGCACACTGGATCTGCTCTGCTGTGCTGACCGTGTTTTGTTTCTCCCACCCTCATCTCCCTCTCATACCTGTCCTGTATTGGACATGGATGTTAGAAAATCCACTGAGATAAAGCCTGATCCTGAACTCAATCAGAGAGTGCAAAAGCTTCCCGGGAACCCCCAAGGCTGTAAATGGTGCAGCAGGCAAAGCTGTTGGATTCTCA
Source organism: Pachyramphus minor (assembly GCA_013397135.1). Taxonomy (NCBI): domain Eukaryota; kingdom Metazoa; phylum Chordata; class Aves; order Passeriformes; family Tyrannidae; genus Pachyramphus; species Pachyramphus minor. Next base: position 24,268 of record VYXB01002641.1, read on the forward strand.
GCCCCTGTCTGGCTGTTGAACTGTTGGTTTAGTCGTGAGGGTGTGTCTGTGACAGCCTTGCCCTGGTGCTCTTTTCTCCTGAGTCCACTGCAGGGGCAGCACAAATTCAGAAGGGCGTAGGAGAGGAGGGAGGCGCAGTGCTAGAAGCAGCTTGCACATTTTACAGGTAACATTATCTTTTATTGGCATCCTAAAAAGAATGTCAGGCACTAGAGAGAAGTTTTTTTTTTTTTTAATTTCTGCTTCACTGCCATTCCGCTGCAAGATTTTTATCACATCCGTGATGCCAGCAGAGGCAGGCAGTGCTCAGTGACACAACTGGCCATTCACAAGATTTCTGGAGACCTTTTGTCACATCCTCTGGAGCAAACCGTGAAGGTCTCAACATAATTTCTGTTCTAAGGCTGGAAATGCTCTGAGACTGAGCAAGGCACAGGCCTGACTCTCCAGCCAAAAAGGGCTCTCAGCCAGACCTACCGAGGGGCAACTCTCAGTTAGACAAGAGGGCATGGATGGGCTTAAGCTCTGCCAGGGGATGTTTAGGATAGATATTAGGAAGAAATTCTTTACAGAGAGGGTAATCAGGCATTGGACTGGGCTGCCCAGGGAAGTGGTGGATTCTCCATCCCTGGAGGTTTTTAAGATGAGACTGGGTGTGGCATCAGTGCCATGGTCTGGTAACCAGGGTGGTAGTGGATCAAGGGGTGGTCTTGATGACCTCAGAGGTCTTTTCCAACCTGACTGATTCTATGATTCTATGATTCTACGAGTCTATGATTTTGTGATTGTTTTACAAGCTTTGTAGTAGTTTACCAAGACAGGTGTTTCTAGCAGTCATCCAGGCCATGGCATATTTTTGCTTTCTCTAAAAGTCAGTAAAGACATTTCTAATGATGTCTGAGTCAGCACTGCTTTTTGACTAAAATGACTTCTCAGAGACCAGACAACTCTTCTCATTGACTCATTTCATGTGACAGTTGACACTGCTTCTTATTTTCACAGCCCCTCACTTTGCTCAAAGTTTATGGTAAGATAAGACCTTTCAGACCATCAGCATAAACTCTGGTTCCAGTAGACTGGACTTGCAGCCTGTCTTCTCTTTCCTTCCAACTTCCTGATTTTCCTTATGCCTCCCTTACAGTGGGCAAAAAAAATACAAAAGTACAATCACTGGAGAGCAGCTCAGTCTGTCCTGTAAGGACAGTTGTACTGTTGCCACAGAAAGCAGGAGTGAGAAAGTCAGTACCATGTGCTGGATGGCTCAGCTGGTTTCAGGTGTTACCTGGAGGAAACTCTGTGACTGCCAGAAAGAGCACTGGTGCTGGGTGCTGTCATCTCAGCTCTGCAGGACACCAAGTGCAGGTTAAGCTCCGGGCCTAAGAGCCCCTGGGGCTTTGGAGAGCCCTGTGAGCCAGAGCAGGGCCGCTCCAGTGGCTGTCACTGCAGTGCCTGCCACCCCAGCCCCGAGCCAGCCTGTGCTCTGGGTGCTCCAGAAGTGGATTTTTCCTCTGTGACTCCTCAGCAGCAGCTGCAGGGAACCAGCAGCTGAGGTCTCTGGGTGTGTGTGGAGGCGGCTGGAACCGGGCTCTGCGTTTGCATCCCGAGCTTTGCAGTTGTTGTCTGAGCCTGCACAGGCCTTTCCCCTCTCCCTGCAGGAGACAGCAGAAACAAGCAGTGAACACCTGATCTCTCTGCCTTGCAACCTTCCCCTCACTCAGAGCCGTGCAATGGGTGCTGGTGTGTCCCCTGTGGCAAGTGCAGTGAAAAAGCAGCTTTGCCATGGCCTCAGTAGCCCCTCACACCTTTCACATTCAAGTGTGGTCTTTCCCAGCCATCAGTGACTGCAGGTAGCTCTCACACTCACAAGTGCTTTTTACTTTTGCCAGTCTCCACACAAACCTTGAACAGACCTGTGAGTTGCTGTTGGCCAGCACTGAACTGCTCAGGCTCACTCCCACCTCAGAGAGGATCCCAGCAGGACATCAACCCAATGTTTCTCCTTTTTGCTGCAGTTTGAGAACTATGGCCATACACTAAATTCCTTTCCTAGATTTCTTTTGCCCAAATGAGGCTATTTTTACTGGCTGACAAGGGACTTCTATTAAATGGCACCAAAACACTGAATTTTGGGCCTTGTGGCAACAGGTAAAATAGACTAATTGTATTGATTTCATTGCATTTTCCCAGAGGATGATGCAAATCAGAGTTAAACCACAGAAATGAAGAGTTCAGCATGGGTGTTATCCAGTCTTTTGATATTGAGCTGAGCAAGTTCCAGATGAGATACACAGTGGTGTACCTGGTTCTGCAGTAGAAGCAGATGCAAAGCCAGCTATAGCCCTACCTTCCACCAAACTCTCCCTCTGTGGAAAGGATGAAATCATTGTTTTCCCTAGAAAGGAGGGACGCTGTATATGATCTAATGATTATAGCAGGATCTAGGAAACAGGATTTCTGAGTTCCTCACTCTGCTGTGCCACTGCTTTACTACATAATCCAAAGGAAAATATTTTCCCCTTCTTTTTCTCTTAATATACTTGTGAAATAATACTGTGTTTCATATGAGATTTTATCTTCAAAACATAAACTGCATCCACATGCCACTGGCCAGTTACGTTGAGATCAGAGGCTGGGTTAGGGAGCTTCCCACTGCCTGTGTATGTGAGGTGAGCTGGGAGGTTCTGGGTGTCTGAGCTGCTGAGATCACTGTACAGTCACGGGGCCAAATACACCAGGGAATAAGGACACTGATTTTGGGCTCTGAACTTTGAGGTACGTGCACAGCAGGAAGGAGAGGAGCAGGCAGCACCATTGTCACCACTGCCAGGGACATAATCAGGTCCCACTTGAGCAGAATGTTCAGTTGATGTTGAAAGATGTAGAGAAGAATGTCTCTTGGCTGGTTCTGGCAAAAGAGGACACAGTGGGTAGCCCAGCTTGGACAATTTAACTGAGTTATTCTCACTTTCCTCCTTGGCTCTGGACTGTGCATGGTCATAAGGCAGATGTGTGGTGTAGCTGGTGGAGGATCCCAACCCACACACAAAGGACACACAGTCAGGAGAACCTGAGAGAACACCACAGGATGTGCTCTGGTGTCAGATCAGGGGCTTGACTGCAACAGGAACACCCTGTGAAATCCTGCTCTGGGTGGGAATCTGTGCACAGTTAGCAAATCTCCTCAGACAGGCGTGCACCTCACTCTAGGAGCACTGTTAGGATCTGCTGCTGATCCAGACTGCCAAGAAAGCTGGATTTGAAGGGACAGGAAACTGCAAAAGTCAGGGCTTTTATTTTTCAGGTAGTCTGATTTTTAACTATGTAAATTCACATGATTATATTCTGATGATCCAAACACTGTGGGTATGGAACCAACACTTGAATTCCTTTCCAAAATAAATCCCAACACAGACAGCACTGAGAGGTCTGATCTTCCTCCTGCAGTTATCATACTGCATTAGCATTTTCTGCTTTGTGTGTGCACACATGAGAGTGCCATTGCAAGTGCAGAAAAACATGTGGAAATGGGAGTGGGGGCGAGTCCCTGTGCATGAGAACATGTAGCACAGGTTTTGTGTGCGTGTGTGTGAGAGAGAGGACATGTGCATGTCTACAAACTTGTGTTTATGTGGGAGTATATACGTGTGGGAACATGTGCATGTATGTAATTTTGTGCTTGTGTGGGAGAGAGGAAGGGAAAGCATGGTAAAGTTATTTGAACCTGTTTGAAGGTCGGGTCTCCCCAAGGTTATCTGCTTTTTTTCCCTTGAATCTGTAAAGTAATGGTATTCACACTCACTACTTGAGAAGTGTTTCTTTTTATAGCTCTTCCAGATGACAAATAATGCCTGTTTTTGAAGTCCTTTTTAAGTCATTGTTCCCTGGACGCAGATACCATGTTTGGGTGCAGGAGGGGAGCAGAGCACAGAGCTATTTCCCCTTTCTGTCTGCAGGGAGCTTTACTGGGACTAGTGAAATTCCAGCCAGGATCATCCAAGGGGCTGCAAACTCACAGCATATGAGCTAATAGGACACCCTCTCCTTCAAGCCCCGTGACACAGTGAGAGAGAAGCAGACACCCACCACAGCCCACTGCAAACTGTGCAGCTCTGGGCCATGGAGGGTGTAAAATCCAGCTGAAACAGGGGTGCATTTCCTGGAGGAAGCCTCCCCAAGGTGGCCCATTGAGAACAAGCCGAATTCAGCCTCGGGGAGTGGACAGGTGTCTGGATCAGAGCCACCCCTTGTTGGGGGCTGGGGTTGATTAAATTTTGCCCATTTTCAAATATTTTGGGCTCTGTTGCCCTCTGTGGGCAGTGTGGATGTGTGGGCAGCACACTCAGAGTTCTCCCCACTTCCCAGAGAGGGACAAGGAGCCTGATTCCCAGGAGGTTTCCCAGCACACGGGTACAGCACAGCAGGCACTTGATACTGTTCTCCCACCATAGAGGCAACCAGTGCTCTTTTAAAATCATCCCCCCTTTCCTTGCCTTCCCTTCATCCTAAGTGTTTTGGCTACTGTCTCTCTGGTAGCAGCAATGGCCATCCTGTGCCCAGCAGTTGTTCAGTGCTGGGTGAGCACAGGGCAGGGAACAGGATTTGGTGCTTTGCCCAGGGACAGGCAACTTGTGCACATGACAGAACACTCCTGTTCTTCATGTTGTGGTGGAGATTCTGTGTGCTCATCACCCATGGGCTCCTCCCCATCTCTGGAATCTGGCCACTCTTCTCCCTGCAGGTGGGATAACTGAGATTTTTCTCCTGGTCACATCCTGAGGTGTGCTGGAAGCTCAGTGTGCCCAGTGGCTGTGACAGGAATTTTCTGGAATGTAAACTGAAGGGGTGTCTCAGGGTTTGGGCCAAAGGGAATTGCAGATACCCATGAAGGTGTTCAGCTTCATATTGGAAAAAGCTCAGGGGAAATGGCTTGTGGGAAAAATAGTGAGCACACTGGAAAAATGGGAGACAGAAAGGGGACAGAAAGATTCAAGAAGTAATCCCAGAGAGGACAGGGGGAAAGCTTGGTTGAATGGATAAACGGTCTGTGAGCAGGAAACGATATCTGGCTTAATGTCTTAGTCAGACAGAAAAATTAGATGGTGTAAACTGATCCTTCCTGCAAGGGGTGCTGAACTTTTTTGGTGACTTTAGAAGGCCATGTTTACAGTAACTCCAGCTCGTGACCAGGCTATAAAGGCAGCTCTTTGGGCAGGAGGAAGGAGCGTTTCATTAATGCACACACCTGCCTCCATGGGCAACCTGGCCTTGCACTTACTGGGCTTTTTTTTTATTGTAAGATTGTACTTTGCTTTTTAACATGGAAACATAAAATATGCATGCATATGGCTTATCAAAGATGATAACATTCACAAGTAAAGGAACATAAGTCCACTTTATTGCAATAAATTATCTTCCCCACCCTTCTGGACTGATTAGCAGCTGCGTCTCTCCTAAGCTTTCGAGAGTTTTCCTTTTCATTTTTCACCTGAATTGTTTGCTCCATTTTAGCTGCATTCATAGGGGGTATTTTTATGAAAGTGGGAACAGGGATTTCTGACCGTTGTTCCCAAACTGAGCCCCTGAAATTACAGAACCAATTTTGAGATGCTTGCCCTGAGTGCTGATTATGGCAGAGTTTAATTTTAATAACGAGAGGCAAAGTCTGCACTAAATTTCCTGTCACCTACAGGAAGTTACCCCAGTTTGCTCTGGTTGGCACATTCATTGACTAAATGTGCTTTAAGTTTTAGGGAGACTGAGATTTAACATTTAGAGCTCTTCAACTAAAGTCAGGGTTTTAAATCCAGGTTTTAAAAAACTGGTGCAAGTCTGCTGGGCATAGTTTGATCTGTACCATTACATAACCTGGTTTATCATTATAAACATTGAAACAGATAAACTATTTCAGTCCATGGAAAGGCAGTGTCTCCAATTGCACCAAACCAAATTTATTGGTATTAGGGTATGATTCAAGTCAAACCTCAACTTAATAGGTAAACCAGTAAAGTTGCTACAGTAATTATCAGTGCAGTTCCAGAGTGAAATTTGCCTGATTGAACCATGTTGGCACTTATGTTGGTTCAGAGGAATATATTTTACTTTACCATTTCAACTGCTCAGGGGTATGGTCAGGTCCTGCATCTCAGCTGGGGAGAGGGGAACAATGAACTATAATAATCCAGCCACTTGAGATAATCTGTACATACCTTTAGGGTACTGGCAGTCTCCAAACTTCTTCTACACATTTTCAGGACATAACTGGAATATCTACTTGTTCAAGCACATGAGCCAGTTGTGGACACTCAAATTACTTCACAACGGTCCCAGAGAGGAACAGTTTAATAACAGAGGAGAGGTTTAATTTGCATAGAACCAAAACTCTTAGTTTTCCCCTAACTCCACTGCAGGGATTAACTGGGTTTGTGAATCATGATCCAGATCTTGGGAATGTGAGATACACCCCCGAAAGCAGATGGTTCAACAGTTACTCAAAACTCTTTGATACCACTTGGGACCTTTCCAGTACTTCTGGTTGAGCAAGTGCTCAGCTACTCCTCTGGTCTATGCTGCCATGTGCATGAGAGTCAAGTGACATCTAAAGATGCCAGACACTTCCCACCTTAAATACCCTGCTGACTTTGGCTGTATAAATGGCCCAGTCTTTTTACATCCAAGGGCTATTGCCTGGTTCCTTCAGTCAGGTTTTGTACAAATTCAACTTGAGCACCTTCCCTGGTACCTGAATCAGAGCAAGGACTTTGGCACTGAGCCTGAGATTATTCGTGAGATGTTTATAGTGACAGATCCAGCACGTGGAAGGAGCAAGGCTGAGCTGGGCTTACCTGGGACTCTGCTTTCCCCTTCTGCCAGGACTGAGTGCACCACATGGAGATCATAGGAAAGCAGGTCCTGGGCTGTGCTGAGAGTCTCTGCTGCTTGGAACAAGTTCTGCAAACACTCACCCACAGCCGTGCAGTGACCTTTGTATTTCCATAGGTGTCTCAGGTACAGCATGTTTGTGCTGCTGGAGCAGGAAGGAGAGCTCCCTGGAACCTGACCAAAGCAGAGACAAGGGAAGTCTGCCCACATCTGAGCACCCTGGCAGTGCACTGAGCTGGCTGCTCTCTGCATGGCATTCCCAGGTGGAGCTGGGACTGGTTACACAGAGCTGAGGGGGTTTTCTCCCCAAGCTCACAAAGGACCTGTAGCTTCAAGTACCAGTCAGCCTGGGAGCCAGTGCTGTTCTCTCTGCTTCCTTGTTTCCTGCTGCTGTCAGAGGTGTCTTTCACAAGGAAATTGAATTTTTAATACCAATAGAGCTGGATTCCACTCTCGGGTCTGGGTGGCAGAAATGTGTGGCAAAGTCA
>VYXB01002641.1:31691-42648 GCA_013397135.1 Pachyramphus minor
GAAGGTGAGGAGGCTCTGCTGGTATTGGTATCATACTAGAGGACAAATGTTCCTTCCCTTTGATCTGTAGCCTGCTTCACCCTGTAGGATTTTCACAAGAGGATTTATCAGCCTGTACGTTTGTTAAGTTAAAGCCAGAAAGGGAAAATAGTCCCTTCAGTCTTTGCTAGTGGAAATTGCTCTGTGTGGAAACCCAGAACACAATGAGAAATAAATAAATTGAAACCCAGAGCTGAGAAATAAACAATCCCAGTGGGAATAGTGTGATCACAGGAAAATAAGAACAATAAATTGCCCTTCTCTGAGGTTTCAGGGCTCTTAAAAAACATCAAATAAGTCTCATAGTTCCTTCTGAATGTGGTAGTGATCTTTTCCCCCATTTCACAGATGAGGATGCTGAGCTACAGTGGGACAGAACAGCCAAGCACCAGTTGCAGTGGTTGGTACACATGTACAGTGCCTTTTAGAGACACCTGAGCTCACTTGATATCAGAATTGTGTGGCTCTATTAGTACAGTGATCTGGCTGGGATAATTTTCCACTGCTTGCTGTACTTATTCAGCAGCAGCTTGGGTGTCTGTAACCAGCATTGTCCTGCTCAGTGGCGTCATACTTTGTAATCCGAGTCATATATTCCCAGGACCAGTGTGATTCTCTCTCTGACCTCCTTCATATCATGGACTGAGGAGTTGCCCCATTCTCTGTTCTGGTTGGAGCACATGAATCCAGGTGGGCCTTGGCAGTATTTTCCATCTTCACTTTTAGGTTCTAGATTCCTGTTTCTAGAGGGAACGTTCCAGACTCATTCTCTAATCCAGCTCCAGACTGATGCGTTTCGGCTTTGCCAGGCTATGTAACCCCAGACATGATCTGTTTTGCATGAGAGTTAGGAACAGGAGGAAAAACTTCTGAAGGAGAGTGACAAGTGGCCATCAGCTGAAGGCAGAGGAAGGGGGGGCCTCCTGTCCCTTGGGCCTCTGGGGGTCACTGTGACTGCAGAGAAATGGGCTGGGGTGCATGAACCAGGCAGCAAGGAAAGCACACCTTGCCAAAAGGCAGGTCTGGTCTGGGCTTCACGTGTGCATGAAGGGCACTGTCCTCAGCCAGCTTACAGAGTCTTCCTCTTTCTGAAGTGCAGTTTTTGCTGTTGAGGCAAGCAAGTGGTTGCAGGAGGCGTCTGTGAGCTCCACAGAGGGCAGTGGTTTGTAAGCAAACTAGCCATAAATACATCAGCCAATGGATTAGTAACTGGTGTGGGTGGGTGTGGGACATGTGCATACTTATACATACAGACATGCATCCACACGCACTTCTGCCTCTGCCAAGCTTATGCTAAGTGGTATCGTTGAAACAAACTGCCAGGAGAGTTTAGGATCTTTGGGTGAAAGTGTATATGTTTGAAAATATGGCAATAACAACATTTCCTTTGAACACCCCACTGTGGAGAGATACCGTTGCATTGCAGAGGCTCACCAAAGAGTGGCTCTGATCAATCTGCCTGCTGGCTCGGGTGGAACAAGTCTACAAACGGAATTTGTTGGTGAACTGGTGGTAATTACGTTCCAACTGATCAAGGCTAAACTCAAAAGTCTGAAGCACATTACTTATCATCACTGCTGCAAAGCCGCTTTCACTAGGAGTTGGTTTCGCACTGCTCTGGGAAGAGGCAAATTGGGAGACACAGAGGAATAAAGCTGACTAAAAATCACTATTTTAGGCTCCCTTGTTACTTGGGACCAGTGGCTTCCATTTTTTAACATAGATTACAGAGAAATGCTGTTCTCATAGAAAAAAAATCCCAGATTTCAAAGGGAGAGGAAGATCCTGTGCGTGCTAGGGAAGAGGAGCATGCAAAGATGTGATGCAGAGATACAATATTTAAAGAGAAGGGTAGTGAGCGTCTATGGGCTTGATCCAAATGCCTACTCAAACTGATTAGAGTCCTTCCCCAGACTTCAATGGGATCAGGCCCTTGATATTTCGTAAACACAGATATATATTTAAAATTATTTAAGAAAGTTAAGATGATAGAGAGATTGTCAACTTCCAGCAGTGGTGGTTAGATAGTGTAACACCATCCTCCTAAGAGATGCTACATCAAGATGATCAGGGAATTATGTGCATAAAATAAATCCTCGGGCTTCAAGATAAGAACATACTGCAGTTTCTTGCCATATGGTTCAGACTAAAATTTCTTGCTAGCCCAGCTCATATTCTCTTCCTTCTCCTTCCTGATACGTTCCAGCTGAGCTCAGCTATTCCTGGGCTGGTTCTAAGCATATTAAGAGAAATGTGTGTAGTTTATTTCCCTTAATCTGAGCTTTACAGGCAACCCCTCGTGCTGCCGTTACACTCTGATGGCAGCCTGGGGTCCCTGTCAGTGCCTCCAGGTGCCATCAGGAGCAGAAAAGGGACCTCAGTCTGCTCTCTGGGGGGACTTGGGCAGAAGCTGAGCCTCAGCCTAACTGCTCACGCTGGAGTCAGTCAGAGCTGTGTGGGAGAGTTAATGTCGACTTCAGCAGGGAGCAGAACACTGGAAAAACCTCACAGGAAAGAGCTGATTAGAGACAAGTAGTAATTTTAGGCCAAAGTGAAGAGGAATCTTCTCATTCAGTTGGGATGGGTGATTTTGATGGATGTTTTTGCAGTGGCCAGTGCGATGTGTTCGTGTTTTACACGAGTGAGGCAGAATGAGGCGAGGGCGGGGGTGCGGGAAGAGAAAGAGAAAGCAGTTAATTTGACTGAATAAAGATAAAAGAATGCAAGCCACCGAGTTTGCTGTTTATCTGGACATTGTGTAATGTTGCGGAATCAGATGTGGCACTCTGGCTTTTACACAGAAATGCCCAGGGAGAAATCCAGCCTTGCTGCTCCTGATAATGAGAGTGTTTTACAGGGGACTTCTGGATCTCTTCTCCTCCCCACAAGGTATCCACTTTGCAAGCAAATTCGTGGCACTCCAGGCTTCCTAAATAAGAGAAATTTTCCTTTGATCTGAGGAATTAATTTCTGTTTTCACCCCACTGCAGGGCAAAAAAGGGCAGGGGAATGCCAGGGTGCCTGAACACAGAGACTGTCCCTTCAGGGAGAGCCCAGCCAGTCCAAAAAGACATTGCAAATTCACCTAAAGTTGACCTAATCCTTTTTGGTTGGGATGGAGGTGTTTAATTTAGGAACAAAGGAGGGAAGAGAAAGCTGCAGAGATTGTAAGGAAAAGCAAAGCCCTGGGATTGCAGAAGGTCTGTGAGGTCCCGCCAGGTCTGGATTGATTAGTATTCAGTATTTATAATATCTCCATAATGGTAAAACAAAAGAAAACAAGCCCAGAGAATGCATTTTTAATCATCAATCATTGCTCTTTGTTTGTCATGAATGAGCGGCGAGGGGAAATAGTCTCCCATAATCACCTCCCTTCACATCTCCTGCCACACAGGCCTCGCTGGGTGTGCTAAAAGGGAAATAAATAAACAAGCAGCAGATCTCAAAATAAATCCCAGAGACATGGGTGCTACGTGGGTTATCAGACCTGCACACAGGGGTCTTGTTGGAGACACAAAGTGGGGGAAGGACATTTACAAAGCAGGAGACAAAGACAAAGACAAAGCATGGATAGGACATTAAATGCAAGAAAAAAGGAGGATTGGAGTTACAGAGGGGCAGCAGGTGAAGGAGGACGAAGCTTTTCAGAGAACGATCAGTGGTGAAATAATCAGTGAGCAAAAACATGTCAGAATAGAGACTTCTCATGGGACACAGGACACTGGGGTGGAAAGCTTGAAAAGTCACCAAATCCAAAAGAATTTCAGCCATTTCAGTATCTGAGGATCACGTTATTTTAGGATTTCCACATGAAAAAAAATATTTTTTTCAAGGATAACATTCATGCTCAGAAAAAAAAATTATTGAAAAGCCCATAGTTTCTATTAAGATCCCCAAAAACCATGTCTTATCAGGAACAGCACTATGCTGAACTTCTCCAATGGGATCCCTGCTTTGATCTTGCAGCAGTTCTCACAAGGCCTTTATTGTAGTCCCAAATGCCTCTTGGGAGGAAGGGAAACATTATAATTCTCCCTTAATAAGTGAGATAACAGGCTGCTGGGAGGGTAAGGCCCAAATTTTCTAAAGCAGGGCTGGTGACTCCACACCCACTCGGCGCGTTCAGCCGAGTGTTCCCAGCGAGACGGGAGCCCGGAGCCATCAGGACGGGCTGTAAGGAACAGACACGCTACATCTGAACCCTATTGAAAAATAATAAAAAGGTAATGACTTTGTCATTACTGGACATGGGTTTGTCTGTCGGCAAGGGGGGAGGAAGGGGAGGTTTTCTGCATTCAGGCTATAAATAATGTTTCCCATTATCCCGTGCAGTTCTCCTGCATTCCTCATGCAGCCCTTGGTTTGCCTTCCCTGGGCCAGGCTGGGAAGCCCCCGTTCCATCCCACCAGGCTGGCACACACTGCTGGGAAAGGGAGCACTGGGCAAGGCAGACACAAAGTCACCTCTTCTTTCCCAGGAGAGGGTGACCAAAGGGAACGGGCTCCATTTGCCCTGATGGAAGCGTCCCGTGACACCTGGGCCAGGGACTGTGGAAGGGTCATTGTGGTGGAGTTAACCCAGCTCCTCAAGCAATTGAGACTTGGTTGCAAAGCCTGACTTAAAAGAAGTTTAAACCATTTATTAAAATGCCAAACTAAATTGCAGTAAAACTCTGTCTTTAACCAAATTTGGAGCACTCCAATATTTGCGCCGTTCAGCTGGAGACACTCAAAATTGCACATCTCAGTTGTGCAGGGGAGGTTTGCTGGGGAAACATGGATTGGGAGGGACCAGAAGAACTGCTGGGAGTTGGGACCTATCAGGAAAATTGCAGCATTTAAACTAAAGGTGTGTTTTTAAGTCAATGGCCCGAAATGTAGATGCCTGCAAGGATATTTTTAAAACTACCTTTATATAACTAGCTTGATATAATTAAGAACTGATTTAAGCTCAAACGAAATAACTCCCTCTTGCACCCAAATTGGAGTCTCCACACTGAGAATTGCATCTGTTGAACTAAATTAGTCAGAAAATCAGGGCAGCTTTATGCTGTAAACAGACTTAGAGCTGTGGAGGATATTCCAGTTCTGTGTCCGGCTCTGCCACTGATTCACTGTGTCCCTAGGCAAGACTCTTAAGTTTTCCATCTCTAAAGTGTAATAAAATCTATGTAGGTGCCAGGTGATGTAGTGCTTAATTAATTAGTAAATTAATATAATGAACTCTGACTTGAAGGTCTGTATCAGCACAAATGAATTGTTAATATAAATTTTTATTATTTATTGCTATTTAGTTGATTATTTTCTAACACGGGCAGGCTATTACAAACATACAACTTCACACTTGAATTCCAGTTTTATTATTGGTGTTACTTTTTTATTATTATTTTCTTCTGTATTTATTTATTACCTTCAGTAACCTCCCTTAGGATTAAGCCCTAAAGCAGTGGATATTACCCAAATACACAGAATAGTGAAGTCACCGGGAAATTTTGGGACAGACTGGGACAAATTTTGGGGTTAAACGAGAGATGTTTCTTGCTAAGTCTTTTGCTTGAACTTTTATATAGATTTAAGGCAAACAAAACAGATAAGAGCAGATTCTGAGCTGAGTAAATTGTACACACTCCCTTATACATCCAAAAGTCAGTATCAGTCTGTTGGCCTTTAGTTTGCTTCCCACAGTTTCAATATTTTTATTATATACTTGCATACTGATAATAATGATATATATTTCTAAACAAAAGGTTGAAGTTTCAAAATGCAAGGCCTGATCCTCTTCAACATAAATAAGTCTTGCCCCACTGCTTTCAGTGTGAAGCAATGCCACCTCTGCGTGGAGGATTTGGGGCAGGGGACGATGGGGATCCAACCAATTCCTTCTCCTGAACCGGGCACCTGCAAAGAAACAGTTGCCTGTGAGAAAATGCCACTTGACAAACAATGACCACACGATATTCCCTGATTGCTTGTGCCACTCCAATGATAAAAAATGGAAGTGGATAATATTGCACTTGCAGCTGAAAAAATGCCTCCTCCTCCTCCTCCTCTGCAATTACTTTTAATTTTCCGTTACGAAACTAAGTAAATCCACGGGATTTTTCTAGTGCATGTCTCAGTGGTTTCTTCATTCTTCCAGGGGGTTGTGAAGCAGGATGAGAGGTCCTGGGCAGCACCTTGGTCTATGCTGGGTTTGGAAAATGTCCCCCTGACACCTGATGGCTGTTGGATAGTCCACATGGAATGGGTGACTGTTCCAGTCCAGTTTGGTAGAGTGGTCAGCCCAGACCTCAGCCTGCTCCTCATGTAGCAGAGTGAATTGCCTCTTTGAGGAATTAGTGTGACGTGCAGGCCTGTGGAAACCACGTCCCCTGCTCTGGGCATCGGGAACGAGACATCCCGGCCTGATATTGCCCGTGTGCTCAGAGCTACACCAACCACCTCTGCAGTCCTTCCTCTCCCCCTCTACTAAAAGCAGGGTGAGCTGAGGACAGAGTTACAGCCCTCAGCATGTATTTCTCTGCTTTTGGCATTTTAATCCAGGCCCTTCTCGTGTTGTTTTAGCATCATTTTTCTTCTGTGAGTAATTTTTTAAGGGTACGTAAAGTTTTGTCAGAGTGCACTTGCACAGCGTAGCCAGATGGAGTGTTCTGGGGTATGTGCTGGGTGGGAATAAAGTACATTAACCTCCAATCTGCAGTAAAGACACAGCCTTTTACCAGCAGCTGTCCTGTCATCAGTCTAAATATTCTGTTCACTTCTGTTGTGTATGGCTTGTACAACCTCCTCGTGCTCATATCTCACTGCTGCCCAGCAGTGCGGGAGGGGACGTGACGTACTCGGGGTGTCCTTGCAGCCCAGATACAAGTGCAGCTCATCTGCACAGCAGCACCCACCCCACCCCAGGGGGGAAATGAGCACCCTGAGCAAAAGGGGGAACCCTGCACCAAGTTGGGTTTCAGAGAGAAATTCCTGGATTTAACCAAGAGTTGTGGACAGCAGACACAGAGGACGACCTAATAATGAGTTTGGATGCTATTATTGCTAATTGCCAAATGATAAATAGCATGAAAGGTGTCCTACTATTTCAGTCCATGGAAATTTATTTGAAATACGTAGCTCAATACAAGCGATGTCTTATGGGCACTAAGCTGGCAGTGAGCAGGGTGTCCTCTCCGCAAGGGCAGCGACTAATGGCATCACTGCATTCTATGGTAGCTGAAGAGAGGCTGGGAATAGATCAAACCTGTTTGGAGGTGGAGGAGCACGTGGAATCCGAGCTGCCAATGGTCTTGTGCAACTGAACTGTTTGTTCAATGTTCAGGCAAGCAGGAAATAGTGAAGATGGGAACCATGACGGTGTCATGGGTTTAGAAAATGTAAACTCACAGGTTTAGTAAATGCAGGCAGAGAAAGCCATAAGAGGGAAGGAGATGATAGTGATGTCTAAGATTCCTTTTGGTTTTTTCCCACTGTCGTGTTGAATACTTGAAAGAGCGAAGAGCCCAACTGAGTGGCATTTTCCTTGGAGGTTTTTGGTTAGGGGTCTTCAGTCCCAATGAAAGTGGTGATCTGGCTCAAGCTGAATCCTCAGCAGTGGGTGAGGAATCCTCACTGGCAAGAAAACTGAGTTTGTACTGAAGCATTGTGTCTCCTCTGGTACTTCTTACTCAGCTTCTGTTCAAGAAGGTTTGTTGTGCTGTTAAACCATAGCATGGATTTGTTGAGAAAGCAATTCGTGTTTTAGTGGAATTCTGAATGAAATCGAGTGAGTCCAGAATTGGTAAAAGGCTCTTGAGACTGCTCCGCCGATGGCCATATTGCTTCTTTCTTAGTCTTTCTGTGCTTCAGACCCACTTTTCTGACAGATGCAGATGCCAGCACTTTTGGTTTGGGGGCAGTATTGACACAAGAACACAAAGGACTTGTGAGGGTGGTGCCTTATTACAACACTAAATTAGCTGGAGAGAGATTACTGCACCACTTAAAAGGAACTCCTGCAATGGTTAAATCTATAGAACATTTTCATCCACTGTTCAACACGGAAGTAAAATTGCTTTGGGTTGATGACAGGAAGATGCTGCATAAATAGTTAAGTATGCATCATTTGCAATTTGCTAAATTATTTTCTTTCTATCTCGAACGGGCTGTGTAAGGTGTCATTACCTCCTGATCTCTCTGGCTCAGGAGCCTTTACTGGAGCTCATGTGGTGAACGTCAGATGGGCTGAACGGGCTTGGGATGAGGTGTGTTTGGAAGGAGACTTGGAGCTGTCAGTGGCACAGCTTGTAGGGTGTCTGACCCTCCTGCAGCGTGCAGGGGAGAACAGGCAGGAGAGATCTTTGTGGGTAAACAGGGCCACCCCAAAAACACTTGGCTGTCCCCAAGTTCTCCTCCTAACTAGGACAGCTCCTCAGCACTCCAAAATAGCCAACTTCCAAGCAGAAGCAAGGCCATTCAGTCTGCGTTCAACACCCCAGATGAGAGAAATGCAAAAAAGTGAACAAGAGAAAATAATAAGTAAATGCAATTAAAAGTAACGATGCAGGTTTAATTAAAGGGCCCTATTCTCCCAGCCCTTCATTCTTCAGGGATGCCTCATAAGCAAGAATTCATAGCTTGGGACCTGCTCTTTTATGCTTTTGTACCAGAAGTTGAGATATTTACTTTCAGAAACACATGGGTTTTAACCTGGCAGTGTCTCTCCAGCATACAAATTCAGTAAGTTTGGTGTTTGTATTTTCAGCAATTTATAAATACTTGCCACAATTATTCTAACAGTCTCACACAGTCCTATTTAGTTTAATTATGCCATTTTCATCCCCATTTTCCTGCTTTCTTACTGTGAGCAGGTAAAAATAAATAACTACAGAGTGACAAATCCCAAACAATATGCAAATACACAAAACCCCAGATTCTGCAAAGACAGGGGCACTTTAAACACTGAGTATTTCCACAGAAATGTATCTCTCCACTGTAAATTCAGCCTGGTTAGCAAAAGTCTAGTCTTTACAGGGACCTAAATATTTAACTCAATTGATGCACATTGCTAAACTTGTCTGCTCAAAATTCATGAGTCAGACTCCTCCTCTCCCCGAGCTGCCAAATCATAGGATTTTCTCAAAAGCCATTAAAAATACATTTCTTTGGAAGTTTCTTGTTTGTCCTCTGGCTTCTGAGGCTTTTGGGGGCACTAGGCCACATATCCAAGCTTCCTTGTGTAAATACAAGTGCTAGAAACATGTCATTCCAGGAGCTGGGGATCAAAGGAGAGCACCAAATATTGGGAGACTCGCCATAAAAGCTCAAGACCTGGCAGCGGTCCCACAGACACGTATGTGAGTCACTTTTACTCACGAGTAGTCACATCGAAATCAGAGGAATTAGCCCATTATTATTAATTATTGTCATTATTTATGTGTGTGGCAATAGCACACAGGAGCTGTGATTATGGAGCAGGGCCACATTGTGCAAGGCACTGACAAATCCAAGCAAAACCATGGTTTCTGCCCCAAAGAGCTGCCGGTGTGAGCATCGGACAAGAGGCAACAGGTGGAGACAGACACGGACAGGGAAGCACATGGGAAGAGTGAGACGCTCCTGCAAGGGGTTCTGTGTGGGTGTGCTGACGCAGAGCTCCCAGAGAGAAAAGTGATCCAAGATTTTACAGCTTGGGCCAAGGGCCCGAATCCTGCAAGCCCTGCCACGGAGGCAGATCCGTCCCTCACACTCAGTGCCTGGGCAGCACCTCCAAACCCCAGAGGGAAAGGTGCTGGGGAGCCCTAGAGGGAACCAGGGATGAAGGAAAGGGTCTCTGTGGATGGTTCTGTGGAATCACCACCACAAAATGTGCACATCACTGTAATGTACACTTGCTGTCTCAATGAAAGGTAGAGCTCAGAAAGAAAAGGCAGAGCTGAAGAGAGTAGTTTCTTAACACAGAAATGTGATGCCTGCCTGCTGGAAATTCAGGTGCGTGCAAATGTAGGGGAACTCTTGGCTCTCATCCTGCAGAGACACCCCCCCAGACCCAGCCCAGTCCACAAGGCTGCCTGTGTCTTGCATGTTTTTGGTGTTTTGTCTAGGATCCAGACCCACAAAAGTTAGTCCTGTGCCTAACTGCCAGCAAAGCCAGCACCCCCAAACTGAAAAATAGTACAGTTGTAGGTGCGACAAGACAGTGGTTAGTTCTAAACTTGAGTGAAATCCAGACTAAGAACACAAGCAAAAGAGAAGTATTGAAGTTTAGAAGTTTGTAAAATAGAAGCTGAACATCATGCCTAGGAAAACCAGCTGGAGAATAAAGCAATACCCACAGCCTAGTTATTGATCATCTCCATGGAGTTTAGTCTCAGGGAACTAAGATGAACAGGGGTCACCAGGCTGCAAAATAGAAAATTTTACCAAACTTCTAGTGGCCCTCTGGGAAGGAGAACGGATGGGAGAGAGGAAGCGCTGGTGCAGGGACAGGGTAGGGGACCGGCAGCTGCCTGCGCGGGCTGGGAAATGGGGACACTTTGTCGCCTTTTCCCTTGCCAGGGGAGGGCGATCCGGTCCGGGTTTTGCAGGCGCCCCTGCCTTGCCTGCCTGCCCTGCCCGCCTGGAGACCGAGTCCGCTCCGTGCCCGCTCCCTCCCGCCGCTCCCCCCTTCCCCTCCCCGGGCGGGCCGGGGCAGGCGCCCCGCGGGCTCCAGGCCGGGTTTTGCGCGGCGCCCGCCCTCCTGTTAGAAATAGGAAAATTCAATAATCAAAGCAAAGGGGAGCGCGAGGAGGAAAAATCCGGGATCAGGGCAAGTTTGATGGCGCATGCGCGCTGCTGCCTCCATCCCAAACACACACACATTTCCCTTGACTTGGAAAGTCACCCAAAGCAGCCCCAAGTGCAGGTAAGCCCGTCCGCTCCCGCCCGGCCCCGGCCCC
>VYXB01002641.1:43447-147743 GCA_013397135.1 Pachyramphus minor
TCGGGCTGTCGCCGCCGCTCGCCTCGGGGCCGGCGCCGGGGCCGCCCGGCTGCGCCGCGGGCAACTTGTGCGGCAAAGTTTGAGGGGTGGGCTGCGGGCGGGGGCTGCCCCGAGCCACGGCGGGGCTGATCGATCGGCCCGAGCCCTCCTGCCCTTTCGGGCCAGGAAGGTGAAACTTTTCAGGAGCAGCACGTCCACCTTCTGTGTGCCCCCTCCTGTCCGCGCCGCACTGCACAGCGGGTCCTGGCAGCCCGCTGCCTGGAACAGGAGCTGCCTCTCCCAAAACTTCATTGATGAATTTATTTCCTCTATTGATTTGCTGACTCTCAGCGTGGAATAATTTCTTGCGAAGGTTTCGGACTTCTCATTTCAGAAGTCCTGCCTGCTTCCCACCTACCCTTTATCTTGTGTGTCGCTGCCACCTTGTTAGCTACCCTAAAGGTGGTTTGGAAGAGTTTATGGGGGAATATTGTTGAACTTCAGTAATCAAGTTTCCAGATCTTATGCCTCCTGTTTAATTTATTAGACTAGTTATTTATTCTGTTGATGATAATCTGTTGCTGGTTTCTATGGAGATGTTAAACTGATCTCTTTCAGAAATCAAACTCCATATGCACTAAAACGTTTAAAGGAGCAGCGTCCCCTTTTGTTTTCAGACTTTGTACCTTTTCAGTGCTTTTATTGGGCTCCTGTATATTTTATATATTAAAGCCTGAAGTTGAAGCTTTGTGTAAGACAGAGCTTATTATGGCTAACAGAAAGTCAGGGCTTTGATCCTTTTTTTTGCATCATCATTTAAAACAGATCATTTTTCCCCCCTCATCACACAAGATAGCAGAACCCTTTCAAGATCAAAGCGTCCAGCTAAAAACTATTGTTTAAAAAAAATAGAAAAAGAGCCAGTTAAATTAGGGGGATGTTTCCTTAATCTGCTTATTTTGTTCTAAAGATTTTTTTTTTTTAGCAGTGAAAACAACAACAACAGAAACTTGTAGCAACTATATTGTTATTTTTATACCTCCCAAGTCTTTTTAATGTTAAAATAAGTTCAAAGTCAAATATCTCCAAAGATAAAGTGCTTGTTAGGGTGTTTTTATTACTTGGTTTCTAAATGTGGAAGGTCAGAATCCAGAAAGCTACCGCATTAGAGAAGGTTTTAATAGTCTTTGTCTCATCTTAATGAGAGAGCAATCTAAAAAACATTTTCCCCGCAACATTTATAAATTATTTCAAAGAAGTCTCTCTGCATATAACTCAGTTTTCATTATTTCTTAACTTATCCATGGCATTATTACATGTGAATCAGTGTAATATGACTTCAGAAAAAGTAATTGAGGTGAGAGAAGAAATTTTTTTTTTTTTTATGCTTAAAATTTGAGAACTCCTGGTAAGCTGCTGTGTCGATCAGGCTGACGCACAGTGCTCACCAACTGTGGGATTTTTGCTCATCTCCTGGAGAAAAGTTAAAAGGTTTGCAAAGAAAATACTATACCAGCACAAAATGCATGTTGAACACAGTAAAAAAAACCCCCTTGTTGTACTTTCTTTTAGTGTATCTTCAAAATGTTTCCCTTCCCTAAAACAGAGGTGTTTTTCCTCTTGATTTGCTTCTACAGTGATCTTTAAAATAAAAGAATCATCCTAGAGGAAATAGTGCCTGTAACCCTTGTAACTCCTATGTGTTTGTGTGTGTATATACATTTATACTTCACATATATATGTGCACACATACATGTGTATGGAAAACACCCAGCTGGTTTATGATCTGTCCATACCAGACTTAATCTTTTTTCCTCAATAATTTTTCTCTTTTTTTTTCCCTTTTTTTTTTTTTGTGATTTGTCGTGCTGTAGATCATTTAAAATTTTGTGTAGGTATTCTGTTTATTTGTTTGATTTGAATTGCAAACAGAATTGACTCTGACAAGTAAAAAGAGGAGGGGGGAAAAAAAGGAAACACTATGGCTTTAAACTCAGGAGTTTGCATATTCTCCTTGTATCTTTCCCCTTTGCTAATTATTGTGTTGTTTTCAGAGCAAATATGTCATATCCATGGCGACCAGGCAGGTTTATTGTCTTTCAGAAGCAATAGCTCACATAAGTAATTAATGACTTCTTTTTTTTTCCTCTGGCTTAGGTTAAACAGATCATTCAAGGAAAGTCATATCTCTCTCTCCCTCTCTCTCTCTCTTTTTTTTTTTTAGCCCAGTGACATAAGAACATGAGTTAGAACAAGAAAATACTTTAACCAAGAAGTCAACAGCTTATTTTTCCTCATTTCTTTTTAAAAGCTCCAAGTGTCAGCTTTCCACACACATGACATTGTCATTCTTGCAGTTTCAGAGCGAAGCCTTGGTACAGGGCAAAGCCACAGAAGGCTGGAGTTGAGTTGGTGTTGTACAGCTGAGCAAAGTGTGTCTCTGGGTACACGTGGGGGGGGTTATTCTTGCTTAAGGGTTTTGCTGTGTACTGGGGAAAAAACCTTTCCCTCACTATCCCCCACCCCCCATTCTATCTGTATTAAAATCAGTGTTAAAATAAAGGTGTGTTTTTGTATCTTGCAGATTGTAATTCAAACAGTTTCCAGGAAAGAATTAGTAATTCATTTTTATATACAGCATATATACACACACGCTTGAGCTCCACCCAAAACAATCAAGCTAGCTGGAAAAAAACCCTTATTTCCTTTTTCTTGTCAAGCCCAAGCAAACTTGCACAGTAACTTTGAAAAGCTTATTGAAAATAGCCCCCCATTTTTGCAAGGAGTTTGCTGCAGGTATGAATGTTGTCCTTTCCAACTCTGTTTGTTCCTATTAAAGCTGAATTTGCTATCTGGCCAAGCCAAGGGCTGGTTATTCACTATGATTTACTGAGGTGGTGATTCCTCCCCACCCCCCCCAGCACCTTCACCCCTGTTTTGTTTTTGCTAATTTCATTTTCAAAAGGATTTATACACAGTCCAGCTATATAAATTCCTTGGGAGATAAAAGCACCGCACACTTCCATAAACAAAAGCTTTTACTTGCATCCTGTCTTCCTTTTTTTCCCTCAAAGTAAAAAGGAAAAAACCCTAAAAACAAAACCCCAAGCCATCTGATTGAAGCAGGTATCATAAATGTATGCTGGTAATGATTCTGTATTCCACAATGCTGCTACTTTAACTTTTAAAATCTGTTTCCTTTCTGGTTTGTAACATTAATCAAAGAGCCGCTTCCTTCCAATTTTTCCACAGACTGGGGCTAATTAGAACCACTCGAATCATATTTTGTAAATTCCATGTGGATGTTGCTTTAGGTTTCAAGATCGCGAGTGCTTCAGGTTCAGTGTGGCTGTGCACTCTTACGGTTATTTTTATTAATGCTTCTGTCTCCCAAAGCAATCCAGGGTTTCTCTCCGTTTACCCCAGATAGATTTGTGGGTTCACGCACAGGGGTGTGTCGGAAATAGACGTTACACGGAGGAAAAAGAAAAGCCGAGAAGGAAAGAGATTTTGCAGTGTAGTTCCAAAGAGCAACAGAGAACCCCCTAAGTAACGTGAAGCTGAGGATTCAACAGACTTGATAATTGAGCCCTTAACCTCCTGATGTCTGTATCAGAAAAACAGAGTCTAGCAGAGGGAGACAAAGCATACAAGCAAATGCTGGGTGGGAGGAAGCTGGGGAGATGACTGAAATATTGAGGTACAGTTCAGGGTACGTATAGATCAGTACACGATGTTTCCTTAGGTGCAGTTTTTCCCTCTGGCGAAGTGTAGCTGGTTTAAAGGTGGCTTTGGGAGAACCTGCTGTTTCAGTGCAGCCGAGAGCCTGGCGTTCCTGTGGCGTGTGCAGATGGAACTTGGAGAGACTTCTCCTGGAATTGGTGTTTATGTTTCCCTGTTTCCTTTTGGGTTTGAAGGACTGACTAGTGATTATTTTTTTTTTTTTTTTTATCTTTATGAGAAGTTAAACAGAGAGAAGTTGGGAGTTTTCTGGTTGTGATTATTAGGCTGTGCTAAAGGGATTTGAATCAAACCACTTTGAGCACCCGACAGGGCGACTGTTTCCATGCTCTGCTCCAGCATTTCTCTCCTGTACATTTGTGTACCTAAATGGGGCATCCAAGAATTAGGGGGCAGTGGGCTCGCACAGAGATCTCAAAGTTAACTTGCTTTTGGTGTATAAGACTGCAGCTTCAAAGAAAAGCAAGGGCGCATCGTAAATTTTGCTAAAATTAATCAACCGTTTAAGAGCTCCACATTAACGAGGTTTTCCAGGCAAGCAGCTTTCTTCTCCTCTTCTTCTTCTTCTTCTTTCTCATTCAAAGTCCGAGAGGGTTGGGGTAAAGGGGGGAGAATATGAGTAAGAAGAGGAAAGGGTTGGAATTTGAGTAGAAATAATAAAAACAAAAAAGGCTGGATTTGTAGAATATAAATCCTCATGTGTCCTTGATCCATATTGTCAGGGGTTTTTTTTTTTGGTCGGATTTGTCCTGTGTGCCTTTGACGGAAAAGGCACGTAGAGAGAGAGAGAGAGAGAGCGCGACAGAGGGGGAGAGAGAGAGACGTGTCACTGCTTTGGAGCTCATTATCATTCTTAATAAGTCTTAAGGAATAAAGAGGAGCATTGAGTGTAAATGCTGGGTAATCCTAACACTCCTCAAGGTGAGAGGAGTCTCGAGGACACAGAGAAAGAGAGTGAGGAGGAGGGGGCTACTGTGGGGGCAGGAGAGGAGATGTGGATGAAAGTGGTTTTGAAGGGAGTGGGCATGGGTTAGTAGGGCTTGTGGCTCCGGGCGCTTTGGGTTCGTTCCACAGGCCTGTGCCTGGGAAAGTTGTCTCCAAGTTTGCATCCCAGAGATGGTAACCAGCCCAGCTGGACCTTGGGGCTGAAATATTGGCCTGCAGTGGTGACGTTCTCTGACAGACATCAGTGTGAGGAACGAGTCTGCTGCCCACCCTTCTTCACCTGGTGCTGGAGGGTCTCACCCCCCGAGTGGGAGCAGCGTCCCAGGGTGGGTGCTCTGCCATGGCTCTGCTTTGGCACCTGCTTCCTCTGCTTGGGCTCTGTTCTCAGCCTGTGCACCCTGTCTGTAGCTGCTTTCCTCACTCCTGTTGGATGCCTCAACTCCTTCTCTCTGCCTGAATTTCCTGGAGCCTCTCCCTGCGCGGCTCGGACACTAGGTGGCTTAAAGCACAGGCTCTGCTGGCAGCTGCCAGCGACGTTCATTCACTCTTTCTGGTGGGCTCCTTTATTCAAACTTCAGGCTGACAGCAAAACATGGAGATGTCTTTGGATCCGTTGTGGAGTCAGGTATTGCACGACCTCCTTGGCCGTGTGTTTGCAGTTGCGTTGGGGGATTTGAGCCCGTGTAGCAGGAAGAAAGGGGACACTGATGAAATGAATTCAGGGGCTGGGCTGCCTGCTCTGATGATAAGGGGTCAGGGACCTGCCGGCGTTGCTGAGTCCTTCCCTCTCCGGGCAGATTTCACCATACCCATTTTAAAGGGTGTGCATGTTCCTTTTGGAATAAAGCGTTTCAGGGCTGGCAGCACCCTTCTTACTGTGCTGATGTGTAATGGAAGATGCTGAGCCTTCAGTGATGCCCACTGGCCCTTCTTTCTGGTCTCTTATCTCAAGTCCAGTTGCAGGCAGAAGGGATTGCTGTAATTGGGAATCTGCCTAATGCATCCAAAGCCTGAAGAAAGGGAGTGGAGCACTTGAATCTTTTTTCCCCTCCTACAGTCAGTGTTGTCTCTCTGGTTCAGCCCATAGCTTCTGGCTGAAGTAGGAGCTTTACTTTCTTTAAATGACTCCAAATACCTTGGAGCAGGTGGGAGGGAGTTGTGGATGCTGAGTTTTGATCAGTTGGCAGAAGCCAAACAAAATGAGGTGGAAGTCTTGCTAAATGCTGATTTTTCTGGGTCCAGGTGCTTGGCTTCAAGGTTAAGCGTTACATTGGTAATATTATTAGGTATTAAGTTATTAGTAATGGAACTGTGGGGCTTGCCTGTACTTGGCAGAGAACCGCTAAGAAACTGTATTAGGGCTGAGTTCATCCTGGTTTCTCTGGTAGTGTCCTTCCAGCACGTCTCATCCTGAGCTGCAGGGAGCAGGAGGAAACACGAATGCACTTTTTGTGCATTTCTGCCTTCTGAACTCTTTCCTGAGGTGGCTAATGAGTTGTAGCAAGGAGACACAGGCCCTTGTAGGGAGGGCTGTGCCTGCACCCCCTGTCGCTGTGCGGTGGCTGGGGATGAGGTGTCAGCTAATACTTTTCACGCGTGATTGAGCTGGTCTAGAATAGGACCCGGAGGTACAGGAGTCTGTGCTCCCAGGGCGGCTCTAGAGCCATCCAGCTGCCGAGGCCTCGTGTGGAATAAGCGCTGTAGGAAAAGGGTTTGCAGGACTCTCAGTTGTTTGGGCCTTCGGGGACCTTTGGCTCCTTGCCTGCCGTGGCATTTTGGGGTGGTTTTCTCTCCAGAAGGTGTCCTATTTTTGTGCTGCCACCAGTGATGCTGTTTTGAAACAACATAGGTTGCTCCCAGATTCTGAGCCATAGGGCTTGTCATTTCAATGACAATATAACAAGTCACCTCAGAGTTGGTCTCTGAGGCTGGTCCCGATCCTCCTGCATGTGAAGTCAGCTGGCAAGGCTGGTCCCAGTGCTGGGAGGGCAGCACAGCACTGCACACAGCAGCATCCATCAGACGTGGGAATTAAGGAGGTAGATGAATGCTACAGATTTTTGGGGGGCTTTTGAGTTTTATCCTTTGAAAGAACAATGGGAACTGGAAAGCTTAGAAAGAGAATCCTTCCATCTCCTTGATGGGGAAGGGCTATTTGGAACTGCCATTACACAATGCATTTTAGCACTCAAGAAGTGCCAGTGGAGCAAGTGCTGAGAGTGTGACCCAAGCACAAGTCTGTCTGGTGGGTTTGGAGAAGAGTTGGCTGGTCAGCATTCCCTAAAAGTACAACATAGTCTGATTCTGGTCCCTGCTTGGACTTGAAGGTAGGCATGGCAGTTGACTCTCACTTATAAAGACAGATTTTTCTTTCTGGTTTTGCTTCTCCTTCCAATAGCAAAGTGACCAGGACTTTTATTCCTTAGCAATATGAACTGCCAGCCCTACACCTTCTGCAGTGTGGCCAGGCAGAGCCTTCTAGATTAGATGGGGTTGTAACTGGCATAAATGCAAACTGAGCTGTGTGATCACAGCCTGTGGCTTCGAGGTATCTCCTGCTGCCCCACTCAGCCCATCCCCATCCAGGGAGAGGGAGGGCTGCACAGAGTCACACTCGTCTGCGTGGTGAGCCTGGCAGAAGGGAGGCTGGCAAACAGCTCCCAGCCTGGCTGCCTCCCTGGTGGCTGTGTCTGCAGAACATCCTCTCCATAGGGCTGCTGGTGACGAGCCCCTCCCTCCACCAGTGCCTCAGGCTGGCCCAGCTTTATGCCAGGGGAGCAGTGTCCTTTCACACTGGTGAGCCAGCAAAATCTCTCCCAGGGGTTATTGTAACCTCTCAGCAGCGATTTGCAAACAGGCATTCAGAGATAAAGTCTTGGTGCCGAGCTCAGGGCCAGTAGGGCAGATATGAAACGCGGCAGGTTTATGAAAGGGAAGGTGTATGAAATGCAGCCTGCATCTCCCATTTCACTGCACTATGCCAAAACACACAGTTTCTTATTTCAGTCACTGTGATCTTTCAAGGAGGTTAATTTCCATGACGAACTCCGGGCCACGTGCTTGGAGGATTTATCTAATTAGACTGACACTTTTCTTTTTTAAAAAAGAAAATTAAGCTGCACCTTGGAGGACTTAAGTATTTTAAACTGTGGGAGCGGCAGCAGGCGGTGTGATCCCTGCTCACAGAGCAGGGAGAGAGGAAATTTCCCCTTTTTCAGTCTCCTATTTAAGACTTCACCGAAGGTTCCTATTTACTTAATTTTCTGTCATGGTGGCTGGGTGCTAAAGAGTGTTTTATCCTGCCTGAGTCCCTAAAGCCTCAGCTGGCTCTTTAACTCATGTAAAGTATTGATGTTCTGGGCTGTTACGTATTCAGGATGGAGCGGAGGGTAAGGGAGAGACCTGTTAATGCTCCTTAGCCATGTCCTAGAAAAACTGCCCTCCCAGGCAGGGAACAGAGTGCCTGCACTGTGCAGTGACTGAGGTGGGGGTGTGTGCCTCTTACTGTGCTGGAGCACCCTGTGCTCCTGGGTGTGTGTCCTTGGCTTGTCTGTGGTCACACAGAAAAGTGAGTTCCAGGAGAAGCCCCTCGTCCTTCATCCAGCCTCCTTGCAGCTGCATCATGTTCGGATTTCCTTCTGAAAATGCCTTTCAGACAAGAACTGGGACCGTGCTGTGATGAAAATAGAGGATTTTAGGTTGAGGCTGCCACATGCAGGCAAGCCCCACGCTTTCCTTGGCTGGATCTCTTTCACACTTGCAGACACAGTGAATGATGCTGGTTCTGTTCCCATCAGAGGGCTCCTGGAGTCCTGCTCACACTCCTGCCTGCTGCCTGCCCGTCACTTGGCAGCTCCTTGTGTTGCTGCTTGTGAATCCAGGTTCAGATCACTTCAGGTCTGGTACTGCTCCAGCTGTTTATCCTTGCAAAGGAGATGGAAGGAAGGTCTTTGCAGGGCACTGTGTTTGCTGCACTAAACTCAGACAACTCAGACCACGTTTTCTTGCAGCCCAGGCTGAAGCAGAGTAGCATTTGTGGGGTCTGGTGTGGATGGGGAGGGAAGTGTCCAGACAAAAGGGTCCAGATGAGAACAGCCTCGTGAACTGTGGTGATAATACAGTGAATCCCAGGGAGCTGTTCATGGTGCAAGACTGCACTGAGTGAGAAAAACACAGCAGCCTCATCCAAGGAGATGGTCACTGGGTGTGCTACAGTCCTGGCTGATACACTGAAGGAATCCATGGTGGATAGCACCCAGGATTTAATTTTAATTTGCCTTTGGTGAGGAAAGGAACAAAAATAAATGTTTCCTTTCCTACCCCCACACCTATGCAAAAGAAAAATAGAAAGAAAAACACTAAAATCTGCCAGGCACTCAGAGGTCTAACCAGCAAGAGCCCTGTCGGCTGGGGAGCGATCGTTCTGGCTTGGTCAGCCATCCCTAACAAGTTAGGGGTTGTATAAACTCCCAGCTTACAGCTGTAAATTTACTCAATTTTGAATACAGCCACAAGCTGGCTCAGCAGGATCTGAGGCTGTCTGCTCCAGTAGTCCTGGTATGCTCAAAATTCACAACTTCGGGGGCCCCAGCTCTGGACATGTGGAACTGGGCAAGGCCAGATCCTGGACCGCACCCCCACAGCCCTGCTGGACCCTGGATTGAAAGGGATCTTCCCAACATAAACTGTTGTTAATTTATCCTTTCCTGGCCTTTAGCTTCCCTGAGGAGGAGGAGTGCCTCTTGATCTCCAAAGCAGCAGGTGCCCTGCCCCTGTGCCCGTTCCTGTCCCTTACCTGGAGACAGGGAGCTTGGTGTGGGGGACAATCCTTTGCTGGGAGCTTCCCAAACACCGGCACAGCAGTGCTGTCTCGGCTGGATGGGGTCACAGGTGGGCAGGATTTGGTCCATGTGCAGTCCAGGCCCTTCCTGCAGTGTCTGCTCAGTCCTGTGCTGAGCTGGAGTCAGTGGGTGTTTGCTTGAGTGACTGGGAGCAATAGGAGGGTTCTGACTTGAGGGTTTGTTGCTGTGGAAGGGATGGTTCTCTCTGAACACCTGTAATGTTGCAATGTTGGATACTCCTAGAAAGCTGAACTTTAGGCTTGTCGGCGCTGAATCCTGCTGCAAACAGCAGCATGTTACTTGCTTTGAAGGGGAATTTAGCCCAGACACAACTTTGATCACCTCTTACATGTTCAGAAATTGGACAGGTAACAGCTATTTCATTGTGTTTCTGCTGGGGAAGCATTTGGTCCCAGACAAACCCTTTTATCTTGGAACGAGACATTGAGTACTGCCACGTTACTCTCACTGACCCCTTGGCTTCAGCAAAACTGATGTTATATTTTCTGTTTGCTGAATTGGGCTTGGAAGGTAGAGATGGCTTGAGGGATGGCCAACCCCAGACCTCCTCAGGGTGTGCCTGGCACCTCTGCCCTGGGCTGCTCCTCACATCCCCCGTCACTGGAGCAGATGAGCTGCCTGGTTCAGGCTCCTCCAGGTATGGGAACAGCAAGGGCACAGGTTTATGGGGATAATGTGGCTCCAAACATGGCAAGTGTTCGCTCCTGAATTCAACTTCCTACCAATAAATGAAAAGGAGTGGTTGCAAATAAAAGGTCTGTGAGAGGTTTCCTCTCCCATCTTCCTCCCAAAGGGTTAAGGTGACTCATGCCCCTCTCACCAGATCTGCTGGCAGGAACGCTTCATCCCAGCCACTAATTGGTGGTGTTTGCTCTGCACTTTCTCGCTCTGGTTTTGATGAAAACATTTAACCAGGAGCTTAGTGTGCAGGGCTCCCAGCTGACAGCACCACGCTGTCCTCACTGTGTCAATTCAGCTCAGGGGTGGCAGGGGAGGGCAAACAGCACAGCAGCACAGCTCCTGCCCCTTGGTTCTGCTCCTCAGGATGCTCTTACCTACAGGAATCTGTAGGGTCCAGGTCCATATCCGCTCTAGTCCAGAGGTGCCTTTTTGTTCCTGGCCAGCCAGTGGCATTGGGAGCCGGTGCAGCACCTTGGGACGAGGCTGCAGAGGTCCTGACAGGGCCTGGTCTTACCTGAGAGCAGAGGCACGACTTCATAGGGCTTGGAAGATCTGTTCCCACACCATCTGGCTGCAATCCTGGGGGATTCTCCTGCAGAGAACAGGCTCCAACAGGCCCTGTGCCATGGAGGGAAGTGAAGCTACTGGTTCTGTTACGTGGAGATGACCTACTCATTCCTTCCTATGCCACTTGGAAGCTTGTGCAGGATTTTCCCAATGCAGTCTTTCATTGCAGCTGTTTCAAGTAATAACCTGCTCATCTATAAGGCCCTTCTAATGGGCTTCACACAAAGAAGCCTGAGCTGATTTTAATTTTTGCCATGCAAGTGGCACAAAAGTTACCATGTCCTTATGGAGCCAGTCTTGAGAGTGGGCATGTCCAAGCTCCCAAGTTCCTACGTCACGGAACCCTTAGGCAGCAGCAGAAACTGAAACAGTCCCCGGGGGAGATGCCAGTTTATCTGTGTTGCTGCTGGAAAATGCATTCAAATTTCTGCCCAAACAGGAGATTGTGACATGCACGAAATTCATCTGAGCCCGTCGGGGCTGCCACTGCTCTGATACTTCTTTACTTTTCTCTCCTTATCTCTGGGGATCTACCCTATGAACAGCAAAACAAATCCAGATGGGAAAATTTATAAACCAGAAAATCTGGATTCCCCGTTCCTGGAAAAGCATGATTCCTTGTTCTCAGCCGCCTCCGTGTGTCATGGGGTCTGCCATGAAAAGGTGCCAGAACTGTTGAGAGAGGCCAGGCCTGTGTGTGCACAAGGGAACCAGAGCAGCAGTGGAACACCCTGTGTGCGTGTGCATTCCCAAAGGAGATGGGCTGCTCTGGGGAAGCAGGATTTGCCCAAGGGAGGGTTGATCAACAAAGGCGTTTGTCCTCTTTCGATCCATGTGAGGACCTTGCTCCACATCATTCTGCTGAACTGATTATGCCTACTGAGGGAAATTTTCTGCCTCTTCCCTCTCCCTGACTATTGATAGTCTGGAACCAAATCCACATGTCTCATTAAACACGGAAAGAGCCGGGCCAGGCCCCCACTGCACAACGTGCTGCCTGTTATCAGCCCGGAGAAAGGGGAGTGAACAGGTGTAGGATAACAGTGCAACTGAGAGAGACCAAAGTGCATCATAAAATAAACAAACAGCCCGTGCTGCAGCTCCCCCAGATGCACCATTGGGTTGCAGGGTCTACAGTGTGCTTTAGAACCTGCTCTGAGCAAGTGCCCACTCGGGGCACCGTTTAATTTGCAGCCAGAAATGGGTTGATGGTTTTCTGCATCTTGGGGGGGTATCTGGAAGCCCCCCCCTGTCTCTCAGGTTGTGCTTAGGGCTGCAGGGGCATCTGAGCCTTCCCTCCTTGTAAGTAAGGGCTGTGACTGCCTTTACTGTGACCTTCAGAACCTTTACTGTCTTCAGGGAGGAGCCCATGCAGCCCCTGCCGTGTGACACTCTCCTCCTGAGATTTCTGAGGTGCAGATATTTGTACCAGGATTTTATTTGATTTCTTTGAGCCTACTCCTGCTGTGAGAATTTTTGTGTTGCCCCTTGTGCTTTGGGGCTGGCAGAGCATGCAGTGGTGCTGCTGGCATTTCTTTGCATTTAGTGAAGCAGTGGCTTGGCTTATTGTGCCCCAGCATCAGCCAGAGCTTCAGTGTCTGAGCGTGACTCAGCCCCTGGAATTGTGCTTACCCAACAATACCTTTTGTCCTTTGCCCAAAACTTCTGGCCAAGGAAAAGGAAAAAAGGAGGAGGGAGAATAGAAAGAAAAGATGAATTTCTGCATTTAGCTGTCCTTTCATCACAGGTGGTGCCAGTTGGTTTTTGCTTTATTTGTATAAGGTGGGGAAAAGAGAAAAAGAAAACAAGGTGGAACTCGGACAAGGCCCAGGAAATGTTTGAACCTGACAACAAACTTCCTTTGTTCAGGGGAGCAGAGGAAAGAGAACAGAAAAAAGGGGTAGACCAGCTGAAACCAACCTCAGCCCTGTTCCCTTGGGCAGGTTTCTTCTTCCTACTCTTTATTGTTTGGGGTTTTTTGTTTTGCTCAGGTGTCTTGTGATAATTTTGTTTGCACAAGGGCCTTTGTGTGCTGCCTTCTGGAAGGTGGACAGATGAAAGGTTTCCTGGGGACACATTTGTTATTTGGATGGGGAGGATCTATCATTTATTCTATCATGTATCTATCATTATCTATCATTTATACATGCTTTGCATGATCCTTCTCCTCCAGCCATGAAGATCAGGAATGCTAGAGGGGAAGGATGAGGGACCATGCTTCTCAGGAGGAGAGACAGATGAGCAATTTAGGGGCTAGGCAGACAAATCATGATTAAAATGCAGAAACCAGAGGGTTTTGTTGATGAGAAAATGAAGAGAACCATGAGAGCAGCTGTCAGGGATGCTGCCTGGGGGACTCCTGAGTACCACCAGGCGCTAGGACACAGCGCTCCTTTTCTGCAGGTTGGCACAAAATCTCTTGCTGAATCACCTGCAATGTTCTTCTTCCAAAAGAAGAATTGGGGGGTGTGGGATAGTTGCCCAAGTGGCGCTGGGAATCACAGTGACCTTCTGCTGTGTGGGACAAAATGGATTCTGGTGGGGTTGGGTTTCAGCAGGGCCGTTACAGCCGGTTTGTTGGTGCTCACTGTGGGTACAAGCAGGGCCACACAGCACTCCTGGGCTGCCTGGAACTTGGCTGGAGCAGTTACAAGTGTTTTCCCATCCAGTCAGGTGGTGAAGGCTCTCTCTGCCAGGCACCTGCCTGCAGTCCATGTGCTGTGTGTTTAGTACAGCTGGGCTGGGGTGACACTCGAGGGATCTGTTCCTCTCAGATGCTCTTCCCGAGAAGGTTGCCTGCTGCCTTCCCAACTTGCCCTGTTACTTCTTAGCTGCTGCTTCTGTGCAGTGCTGTAGTGGTCCTGTAGTGCTGGAATAGTGGTGAGTCCAGGATGAAAGGCTGTTCAGCTGTTTCTTGGCCAGGTTAGAAATATATTACACAGCGCTTAATTAATCTCTTTTATCTCATTTAGGTATCATAAAGTGTTGTGTCAAAATTAGTGAGCAAAACTGTGGGTATCACCTGTAGAGCAGGTGGTGGCCATGCTCCCCAAAGAAAGGTTAAATGTTTTGACCTGTCTTGGAGGAGGGGAGGTGTCCAAGTCAGTACAGCAAAAGGAAGAAAGAAGAGCTGAGTATCAAAGTCAGTGTGTGGAGCCAGACTTATGGGATACCTTCCTGTGGTGTCTTGGGGATTCTTCTGATCATGACCAAGCCACGGCCATGCCTGCTACACTAAAGCAGTCCAAAGATGCTGCCAGTGAAAACTTTTCCCCTGATACTGAGGAAGTGGATTCCCTGCATTGCATTTGCTGGAATGTGGATCCTTAGCGACCTTTCTTTTCAGTGCATGTTCCCTCTGAGTTTCATCAAGCAGCCCTGGAGCTGTTCTTTTCCTGAATGTACTGCTAAGCCTGGGGATCTGTGATCCCTGGGCTGCAGGACATGATCCCAGTTAAACAACTCCAGAGCAGGGACTGGATTCAGTGGGTCCCAGGCAAAAGCTGGAACACTTCTGCTACAAAATATGCTGCTCCAGATTTGCACCAGGAGCTGCCACATTCCCACACTGGTCCTCAGTCTTTGCCTTAGTTTTTGTATCTGCACAATGGAGATAATAAAACTTGCCTCCAACAGAGCTTGTAGCTGAGAATTAAGGAGCAGTTTCCAGAGCCAGGCTGAAGGCAGCTACGGAACACGGGCTGTATTTTTGCTGCTCGTGTATTTGTCTGGAGTTTAGAAACTGGAGCCCGAGTGAGTCCCAGAGAGGCAGGTGAACACACTTGCTGCGTTTCCTCTCCGGAGGCGCTCCAGGGAAACTTGCCCAGGGGTCCCAAGGGAAGGGGCTGGCACGGGGGGTGCTGGCAGCAGGAGCTGTGGTGGCGAGAGAGCGACTTTCCTGCCGTCCATTCCAGGCACAGGAATGACTGTGGGGAACGATTTCAAAGCCACCACTATGGAGATTAAGGGGATGAGAATGTAAATCTCAAGTAAAAAGGTAATTGAATGTAATAGCAAACACTGCTCGGTCTATGTTAATTTTAGCTCTTCCCCTGGATACAAGGCGCTGTATTAGTGTTTTATTACCATTTTGTTTGCACTAATAAAATAGTAAAATTTATTTCAAGGAAGTTGAAGGATGGTTTTACAATGCAAATTTGAAGAAATTGGACTTTTCATTTACGCCACTGCTATTTTAAACCCTGAAGGGTGTAAATTAGCCTCCTGTGCCTGGGTGAAATCCACTGCTTCCACAAGCAGGGGGAGGATTTGATGTGGGGGAGAAGAGAACAAAACCAAATCATCTGAATATTTCAGAGAGACAGAGATATCTGATGAGGAGAGAGAAAAAATCCCTGCCTGCCTGTGCCCACTGAGCGGAAGGGCTGGAGCAGAGTGGGAAGAGCTGGTGAGACACAGGTTTGTGCTGGTGAGAAGTTCCAGCTGCTGTGGGCGTCGGGAAGGGGCAGAACAGGGCAGGGGGTGCCCCCAGACACGGCTGTGCCCATGCTGGCCATGAAGGAGGTGCAGGAGCTGGGGCTCAGCTGATTAACAGATGCTGCCAGTGACAGACAGTTCCTAGAAGTGGGGGAGCCTTGGGCAGGTTTTGCTTTCTGGCCCAGGGGACCCACACTTCCCATGGTGTCTGCACTTCTCTCTTTCTCTTGCTGTGCTGTCTTCACGTTCCTGCCGTGGCCCGGCCCATCCGGGCTCTGATTCACCACTGAGTTACAGCACTGCCAGGGAAGGTGCCTGCAGCCCAGGAGGCTGCTTCAGTGACCTCCTCCCTCACCCAGGACTCCTCTTCGGCACCGAATGGAAAGGGATGGGCAGATTACCTGGTCCCTTTCACCTTTGTCAAGTTGTTTATAACAGTGCTGTTCTCATCACGCTTTTGCCGCTGCTCGGCCTTGACGTAAATGATGCTGTAAAGGCTGAGCCACAAGAATCAGGTCCAGAAAGCCATGTTTGGTTCCAAAGGTCCTGCTCTGGGCTGGCCATGTGCCTCTTGGAGGGAGGTGTCTCAGGGTGTAGAAGCATCCAAAGCCCAGCAGCTTTCTTAGACTTTTCCGAGTTTTTGCTACAGGTCTGAAAACCTCACGGGATAACTGTGAGGGCTTCGTTCTCCCTGTGGAAGGGGATGTGTGCAACAGGAGTTGTACCTTTTTTTTTTTTTTTCAAATCCCAGAGGTCCCGTTCCCCTGGCAGGGAAGGCTTTGAGTTACTATTTTCTGTTGATGCTCACCTTGCTCACACCTCGGTCTTCAAACAACACTAGCATGACAGGAGCATGCTGAGTGTCTCCTGGACTGGAGAATTAAGACTTTTTCCTTAATTTTAAGTGAAATTGTACATTTATTCATTGTCCTGAGATGCTTGTTTGCGGCAAGTCTGTGTATTATGTACCTCCCCAACCACACCAGGTGTTTGTACAGTGACAGAGGTACTGATGGGGTGTGAAGTGCTCAGAGAGCCCTGTTTGTTCTGATACCAGCAGACTGATGGGCACCTCAAACATTGCTTATTCTAGGGCAGTTCTCTCCAGCAGTATGAGGATTTTGCTGCCAGCCCAGTCACTCTGCTGTGGCTGCTCCTCCTGTGGGCTGTAATTGCTCAGGTACTCGTTTGGTGCCTGGCTGCCTGGTCTGGCTGTTGCCCTGCATTCTTGGCCAAGTGGTACAGAGTGAACTGGAGAGGAAAAACCAGCTCCAGAGATCTGATTTTGCAGGGAGGTAGATCTCCCAGCTCTCCTTTGGACTATGAATATCATCTGCTCATTTTATCCTCAGGAGGCCTTTCAGGACAGAAACCACTGTTTACCCCACGCGAAGGCAGGATGGAGCTTTGGCTTGTTACTATTTATGGTCTGGATAGCAGCAGATCCACTGGGAAAGTGGAGGCCAGGCTCCAGGTCCTTTGTCTGTGCCACTGTGTGACCTCTCCTTGTGTCTGACGTTAAAGAAAGCCTTCAAAAGTTTTTAAACCCTCTTGCAGGTTGCAGTTGTACCTCAAAGTCAGTAGCCCATGGGTGGTATTGGGCAGCCCTCTCCAACTCCCTACCCTGCTCCTTTGGTGGGTGTAGCAGAGGCTGAGCCAAGACTGAGGGCGTTACCAAAGAAAGCAAAGACTTATTTTTGGCATTGAAATGGTTTCCTATTCCAGGCGAGTCTGGGGAGCAGCGTGGTTGTGTACCCAAGGATTTAAACAGTGCATTAAGCAGAGGGGTTACACTCCGGGTGGATTTCAATCAAAAACTATAATTACATCAAATAGCAAACGGAAATGGAAAAAGGGGATTACTGACTCGACCCTGGATGCTGTTGGCTGCGGAACCTGCTCCATTATTCACACCCCCTCCATTGCCTGAGGTGGGGTGTGTATGTGTGTGTAGGCAGTAAGGCCCCCCCTCCTTTTTCCATTTCCTTCATCCATCTGATGAAGTCAGAGTCCCTGTGCCGGTATCAGTGCTTGGAGGAAGGTTGGAATTTGCATGAGTTGGATTTGGGACTTTGCAAGGCAGGTTTGATCTCCCTGGGCAACTCTTCCTGGCTCCAGGCAGGAAGAACTGCTCAGCTCAGGGAGTCGTGGGAACCCCCAGGCCCACAAGCTTTCTCTCGTTTTCTGTTTCGTTATCAGACTGGTGTTTTGGACTCATCACTGCTCATCCTCAAGGAAACTGGAAAGCTTCAGCTTGCAAACAGGAAGTTTTTTCTAACCTAGGGAGTGAGGGTAGTGTTTAAAACTCTCCTTGAGTTAGTAGAGCTGTTCTGGGGCTGTGTTCAGTCTCTGAAACCAGAGGCTGTCTTGCTTGGTATGGCCAAGCCAGTCCTTCCCAGCTGAAGACTCACCACACCTCTGCACTCACACTTTGGGCTCCCACGTTTGCTCTCTGGTCCAGGGTGCAGTGTGGCTTCCTGCACTACATTGAGATGCTCTGTGGATTCCAATTTGCCACTTCCGCTTCCTGGCCCTGCTGTACCTGTCACCTGCCTTCTGGTCTTTGTCTGCCTCGTGCCATTTGTCCTGCTCTCCCCGTCCCTCCTGCTGTCAGCCTTCCTTCCTGTCATGGGCAGGCGGCGTCTCTACACGCCTGAGGTTGTGCTGAGATGGCTGGAAGTGTTCACCAGGCAGGGAGGATAAGGAATTCAATGCCCCACTGCCTTCCCAAGCTTCCTCAGGTGGTTTTCCAGATGTCTAATCCCAGATTCCAGAGCCCAGCCCAGCTCCTGTTTGATGGGATCTCTCCTTCTCTGTTCATGCTACGGGGATGAGTGCTGTGCTCTCACAGCAGCTGCTACACCCTCACCAAACGTGCTGCCCCTTCTTCACCAGCGCAGGTTCAGAGCTGGGGGAGGTGATGGGTGTGCAGAAGAGAAACCCCAATGCATTTGTGTTTGGTTTGGGAAGCACAGGGAAAGGACAGCAGTGTTTCCATGCTCTGGATGGTGGTAAATCCATACAGGGTGAGACTTTGCCAGTGCTGGCTGCACTTCCAGGGCACCAACTTCACCTTTATCTTGAACACCCAGGGAGGAAAGATGCTTTGCAAATGTGAAAAAATATTCTTTTCTTATAGACAGATCTTTCATTTTATAATACAATACAGTGAACTGAAAAAACCTACAACCTATCCAAATGTAGGTTTGGCTGAAAATAATTGAAATACAGTAAGGAAACTCAGCCTTAGTTAAAAACTGAAATCCCTTTTGGGAAGTAAGGGAAAGAATGATGTCACTGATTAGATCAAACTTTTCTTTATTATACAAACCAGGAAAAAATTCTTAAAGACAAAAATATGATCAAGACACTTTCCCAATTCAAGTTTTTTCTTGTGCATTTTACTGACTTTAATTTTAAATGTATTTTATGTTCCCTCTGCAGTATTAAGAGTCCAGATATAATGGTCTAGGGGACTAGTTCAAGAAAACCAAAGCCTTAAACAAACTGATTATCTCCCTGTTCAAAAGAGCTACAGTGGGAAAAATACGTGGTGACAAATAAATCACATCAAACATTCTAAAATTTATTTTGATTTTAGATTTGTTTTGTTACACACTCTAAAAAATAGAAAAATAAATCCTAATGGAAGAAAAAGACTGTAAGAGACAAGGAAGGCTGGATTTGTCCTACTTTATTCCTCACTGTGCAAAGTTGTGTTTCTGCAGCCGTGAGTGGAGCCCGTGGAACTCCGTCCAGGGCCTTAATGGCTTTTATGATCCAACTGTGACACTTGTGCTGCCTCCCTTTTGCCTTTCCTAACCATATTTTGGAAGTGACAGCCCCCCCTCTGTTCCCCTGTCCTTGTGTAAACCCCAGTCACCTTCCATCAAACGATAGGATCTGAGCAGACACCAAATAAAAGGTTTGATTTTAAAGGGGTATCATTTGCAGGTGTGGAAAAACAGGCGCAGAGGGTGAGTCTGAAGGAGAGCAGCAGCATGTCGAGGCTCAGGCACTGTTGTGAGAGGCGTTTAACGCTGCAGCTCCAGCTGAAGCCTTCCCGAGCTGCAGGTGCTGAGCAGTGTGGAGGATTTGTAACCCCCTCAGCTCCTCCTGCCTGCAGCAGCTCTCCCCTTACAGCACCCACGGGCCCGCTGGTGTCCAGGGGCTGGGGAGGGTGTTGGACCATAACCCCCTGAGAGCAGCACTGCTGGCAGGAGGATCTCACCTCGGGGAAGTGATCTTCATGGGTTACTAGTTTTATCAGCAGCACATCCTTTTATACAGAGACAGGGAAGAGCGGGGAGAAATTCCATCCGGCTCTGCTGATTCAGTGGAGTAAAGAGGTGGAATTCATTAGGAAAAAATTGTTTACGGCACAGCTTTAGTCAGAGGATCTTCCATTTTAACATCCTGCTTTTTTTTTTCTGTGATGGACTGTGTGAAAGGCAAAGCAAGCACCAGGGGCTGCTCGGTGTTTTTGTTTTTATTTTTTCATTGAAGTTCAATTGCATGACTTGTTATGTGATGTAACTTCTGGAAATGCCTGTTGTAGTTGCTTGCAAAATGATTTTTGATTTGTTGTCTTTGAATCTTGGGTGCAGGAGTGTTAAACCTCAAAGAGGTATTCAGACATGCATATAGAGAGAAACCACACGTGTGTGTGTGTGTGTATATATATATATATATATAAAATAGGTTTTGATTAATGAAAGAAAGGAACTGAAACTGCTGTGAGAGAAGAATCTCCTTTATTTGAAAGCTCT
Source organism: Pachyramphus minor (assembly GCA_013397135.1). Lineage (NCBI taxonomy): Eukaryota > Metazoa > Chordata > Aves > Passeriformes > Tyrannidae > Pachyramphus > Pachyramphus minor. Next base: position 63,429 of record VYXB01002641.1, read on the forward strand.
TCTGCTACATCACTAGGACAGAGAGTAAGGGCCTTAAAATTAGTATAACTATAATTTATATCCACTGTAAGGACACTCTTTGCCTCTTGATCAGTAATGGAGCCTTAAATATAAATGGATCCTCATTCTGTTCCGTGTGAGGAATTTTCTTTACTCACACGAGGTGTCAAAGGAAGGGTTTCTATAAGGAAAATGGGGCATTTGCATAAGTTCCCACAGCATCAAACAACAGAGAATTTGTGTTGCATAAGCAATAACAATCACATTAAAATCATACTGCTTTAATAGTTTAGAAAAAATATAACAAAAACATTGAAACTGTAATAGATGTTGCCTTTGTATCGGTATCGATTTCATAATTTGCGTTGCCTTAATCTTGGGTGGGTGAAGATTAAGAATCTCCACGTAGAGGTTTGTGTGTGCAATAAGCAGGAACATCATAAGCGGCTTTCCTTGGCCTGGAGATGATGATTTAGGGCAGAGTGTTTCCTCCATAAAACCTGGGGTCTGGAAAACAAAAGGAGGATCTTTACAAATAAAAATCTGGAATGGAAAATACTCACTGAACAACGAACCGGGGGGAAAAAGTTCTCACTTGAAGCAAGTTTTCTGAACTCTGTGTTGTAAACATGAGAGCAAAGTGACCTCCACGTGCACACATGAAACTGATGTTTTTCCCGTTGTCCAACACCTCAATTCCCAAAGGGAATTTGGAATGTAAGTGCTGAAAGGGGGAAAAGGTAGAAGATGTGTTTGTATTCTATAATCTAGAGCCTTTTATGTATAAAACATTTATACCTGTTTAACTTGAGATGTGGTAGCTAAACTGATAGCCTGCACTGAAACAGCTATTTTGGCTCAGTTCAAATTAAGTGATAGCAATCTTATTTTTATGTGGATTTTGTAGAAAACAGATAGCTCTGTATGAAACAAGTCTCTATGAGGTAACTCCTTGTACACATTTTTAAAAATCCGTGTCTTTGAAATACTGCTAATCAAGTATGAAAAACGGAATAGAAGGAAATTCACTCTGTAGAGCATTTGTGAATTAAGGTTAACACGCTCATAAAATGATGATAAAAAAATTAGCACTGGTCACCTTCAGCTTTGGTTCCTTTGAAAGAGAGATGAGCTTCACCAAAGTAAAAAGCAGTTTACTTGGACTTGGAAAAGGAGTCTCATCTAACACTTTTCCAGGAAATGGTGGGACTGAAGTGCTTTTACCCAGAAGGAAGTAGGGATTTCTTGCTTCCCAGTGGGTTTCTGTTCCGTGTGAGGACTGGTTTTCACAGAGCTGTGTGATGAGTGTGTCCGAGGATGTGCTCCTGCACCCAAAACTTATGGTTGCTTCCTGCTCCAGGTAAGTACAGGTTTCTGAAAAGGCATCCACTTCTTTCCTCTAGTTGTTCTCCCTGAAAAGTTTGTCCCTCAGTTTTTATCAGGGATTTGTTCAGATTTTGTATCTATACGTAATTTGCACATTTGTATTGTCTGTAACTACTTTACTCTGGCCTGTAAATGTAAACTCTCCAGGCTTTACAGCAGAGCAGGCAGGTCTAGAGCTGGACTCGGGGCTGTTTTGGCTACAGGGCATCTAAACTGCTGGGTCTGTGTGTCAGGGGGGTACACTCAGACTGTCCTGCTATTTCAGGATGCAGAAATATGCTCTTGTTTTTCCTGACCATCTTTTCAGTGAGTCTGTCTCTGAACCAGACAGTAACCGCAGCTGGTCCTGGACTGATCCCTTGCTCAGCAGCTTCCCTGTTGTGGGGTGTCGTCTTAAAAAAACCATAAAATTAACCCCCCGCCCAAAACACCAGTTTTTAAGTGCAAATAGCACTTTCCCTTTAGACTGTGAAGTCTGTTTAGCAAAGAAGGGGATAACCTCACGGATAGAGCACAGACAGAAGTTTTATCTTCTAGCTGTGCCTAAATGCTGTTTGAGTTTGGTCAGGTTACTTTAACCTCTTGTTTTCCCACCTTCACTGTGAAGTGAAGAATTCCCCTGTGCCATTCCATGCAGCAAAGCTGGAAGTTTGACTGGGCAGCAAATATGTCTGCATACACGGGGATTTTATGTCAGAAATCTGAGGATGTCTCCGAGTTCCCTTGCACTTGCTCATTTTTTTCAGTGAAATAACTCTGGCTTTTAGAACTAGCAAAAGCAATTAGTTCACTCCGGGGACCAATAGGTGGAAACATGTCATTTTAAAAAATGGATTTGGTTGTGGGGATCTCTGAGGCTTTGTATTGGGTTGGAATGTCTCTACTGCAAGTGATGTCTGTGGGCAGGGGTGTGCTGTGGTCTCCGAGAGCAGCAGGGCTGGCTCAGCCCGGGATCCCTGTGAGAGCCCCGCGCATCCCTCCAGCACAGGCACGGCACGGAGTGGACCTGTGAGGCATAATTGTAACAAGTAACCAGAATACTGCGTGTGCACTTCTAAAATTGGCTGGGTTAATAAAACGTGCTGATTGCTCCCCGAGGATATCAAGGGACTGGAGGATATTAGTGAGGGTCACCAGTTCAAATCTGGGGCAAGTTAGCAGTGGCTGCAGCAGCCGTGCTACGGCCCTCTGTGCTTTCCCCTAAGTTTCTCACAGGCAGGGACCTCTGTAATACTGTGTTGGCAGCTAGATTATGAAAGGAGGTGATGGCTCTGTGTGGTGCTGACACGGGGCTTCAGAAACTGAAATGCTTTCCCAGTTCTGCTTGGGATTTCAGTCCCCTTTCCAGTGCAGGTTTAAAGCATGAAGCTGCTCACCCATGTCCTCTGAATTCACAGTCCTTCTGTCACACATCCTGCAAATCTGACACTTTATCTACATACTGGAAACAACAATTAATTTGAATATTGTGTTGTATTTTTTAAAAAGAGATGTTTGGTTTCCAAGGGGAAGGAAAGGTGGAGATATTTGGCTGTTGCTGGCTGCTGGTTACAAGGATTTACACTGTCCATCCAGGATAGAGAGCATTTTGTACCTTGGGAGGAAAATTATCACCACTATACCTGCACAATGTAAGGGAAAGGCAACAGTCTGGAGCCATAAAACATGATGAGACCCCCACCTGCACCTCTGGGTAAGCAGAGGCTTCCTGGCTTTGCAGCTTTAACCCCTGGGCTGATGCTGTTTAGCAGGGATCTCATGAGGGTGTCACTGCACTGCGTGTAGGAAATTGGTGGTTTCTGGCTGTGCTCTCTGCCACATCCCACCCCTCCAAGACACATGGGAGGCTGAGCAACATGACATGCTGAGCAGGAGGGCAGCTTCTGGTCAGGCACTTGTATTTTTGCTGCCTTAGCTGCTGTTATAAATTCCTCACTCTGGCCTTTCACTTCTGATATTTTTCCCTTGGCCAAATCAAAGACGGTTTTGTTACCTCCGGCTCCCTGCGGACGCGGCAGCTTCAGGCAGTGAAATATGCTCCAGCCTTCAGAGGGAGGACAGGGGACCTGCTGCTGGGAATCCGAGATGGAGAAGGGTTCCGGGAACAGGACTGAGGCTCTTGCCTTCGTTGAGCCCTGGCTGCATCCCTGTCCATGTGCAAAACCAACAAACCTGCAATCTGTGTGTCGGGAGAAGAGATCAAGGTGCTCAAGAGCGCTGTGGGGTTTGTAATGTAGATTGAAAAACACACAGCAGCGTGTGGAGGTGGCACTGAGACGTGCTTGCCCCTCCTTGCCACTACCCCACTGGGCAAGCAAGGTCAGCACAGCTCCTAAATTCATACATCCTGTAGTAAAATAGATGGATTGGGGAGCAGTTGCAATATTTGTGCCTAAAAGGAATAAAGAGAGGTAGGTGAGGTTGTCTGAGCTTCCCTGAGAGCAGACATGGAGGAGCACAGTCCTAGTGACTAGACATGGATTCTTCTGGTAGATGTGAGAATGTGCTTTAGGCTCCTGGAGCCTTTTCCCCCCTTGTTTTTCTAGTGGTGCTGAACAAAGTTGGGATTTCAGATCCCTGTTTTCAAACCATTCCAAAGCTCGATTGTACCAGTAGAACTGAGACGCAGCCAACAGTGCACAGGAGGGAGAAGAGATAAGTGTTTTGCTGGAGTGGAGCTGTTGCTCCTCTGGCTGCTGATGTTCAGTGTTTGGAATTGGAGAGGCCATCCTGATCCCTCATTAACTGTGTCACTGTTCATGACTCTGGGGGCCCAGGGGTGCTCCTTTGGTGTTTGGTGTGAATGGTGGGAGCCCTGAAGGGCTGTAGTGCAGCACAACAGGCTCTTGATTTGAGCAGTTGCTGAGGGAACCCCTCTTCTTTCCCCACAAGTGCCCTCACTCTTGGGTGACATGTGGGAGAGGAGGAGTGTGCAGCCCAGCTTGACTGAGAGGAGGTGCTCAGGAGTATGGAATTACTATGAAGGGTAGAAATAATTCTTCAGATCCTGCTACATGATCACCGTGCTCCCCCCTGGGTCAGGTTGAGGGCCACAGGATTTGTTGGAGAGCTGAGAAGCTCAGGGATGCTCCGGAGGTTCCCCAGGGCTGCTGGGTCAGGGGCCTTCACACTCTGTAGGAACTTCCCTTTATCTGTGCCTCCAGCAGCTGCTGTTTGAAGTAGGAGGGAAGGGTGGGAGTTTCTCCTGCAGGGCCTGCCCCTGTCAGCAGCCTTGGGTGTGTGGAGGGGGGGTCTGGCCAGCGAGCAGGCGGGCGCACACAGGAATGATGCTGGAAGCCAAGGCTGGTCCTGCTGATGTGGCCCTTTCTCCTGCAGCGGCTCATAAAATATGGCTCAAATTTTCATTACGGCCTCTATTGATTATCTTTTGGGACAGATGAATTATAGGGAACATTAAATTAAAAAAAAAAAGGGAAATATTTGAATGAGTTTGGGAGGTCGATGCCAGAAAGGCTGACGCACCAAGCCTTACCGGCACTTGCCTGCCTTGTGGGCTGGCTGGGCCCTTCCTGTGGTCCCCCCTGGGGGAGCTTGTCCAGGGAGTGTCCCCTGTCTCTGTGAGCTGCCCCTGGGGAGCAGCAGGCTCTGCAGTGGCCTTGGGTGGTGCCTTGGGACAGCCCAGAGGCGCAGGGGGTGGCTGGAGCACCTGAGTGCTGTTCCTGAGTCCTGCCCGATGCCACAAGCTCTGCCTTCGCTGGGAGGTGCCCTGGGGACCTTCCCATTAAACAGTACTTGTGTCTGGTTGGCACCTACTTCGAGATTCTCCAAGGAAAGGGGAGAACAAGGGGCTGGGAATGGGAAAAGGCCAGGTCATTGCATTTGGTGACAGATTTGGATCTGGTGTAAACATACGTGTGGAGGCCAACAGTAACCATAAAAGTAGTGATGGGCTTTCCCATGTTTCCCTCCTTCCCTGCATCAAGAGAAACATCGCTGCCCTCGTCTCTCCTACGCTGAGGGGTCAGTGCTCCTCTCTCTGGGGTTCACTGAGCACAGGAGCTAATTCTTGATGTGGTTTGTGGTCAGGGACCTTTGGCTCCAGGTAAGAGAAGTGCCAGGATTGAATCATCCCACTGTTAGTGTGGCAGACTTGAAGTCAAAACAGACAAAGAGAGTTCTGGCTTCTTGCTGGCTCTGGCCAGCTCTGATTTTGAGGATGATTCTGGAACTTTGTTCCTGCGGCCTCTCTGTGCCCATTCAGTTTTTCCAGGTTGTGCCACACAATGCTCTGTGCTCTGTGCAGGAGTTGGCCTGGTAAAGCTTTGTCCTCTGCTCCCTTCTCTGCCCATGTTCCCCCAGAGTGGGTGAAATCCCGTACCCTGAAATGCCGTCAGCGCACTTTGCTGTCAGCAGCTGGCACTGGGCAATAATGGATGCTACCCCTTGGAAAAGAGCTGCAGTTCAGAACATTTCCATCTCCCAGAGGCAGCAGGAGAGTCCTGGAGCAGACACTCGGGAGCTGGGTTGCTGTAAAATCCCTTCTCCCTTTTGTTCCTGGGTTGTTTTCTGTCAGTCAGGCCAGCAGCCAGTGCTCCTGAGGAATTCTCTGTTTTCTTTTCTAAGATTGAGAAGAATGCAGCCAGGGTCCCTCTCCAGCCACCCGCAAGACAAACATCCCCCCCCAAATACTCGCCTGCATCTGGACACGGGGTCCTGCGTGGCACAGCCCTTGCACCCCCGCTGCTGGGTCCGACCTGGGGGACACACCTCGTCCCCTCACTGTGCCCCTGCCTGACACCACCACCAGCTGCTCTTCTGCGGGTCAGGACGAGCCCCCACAGTGTGCTCTGTGCCTTTGGCCCGGGCTGTGGGGTGCCCTGTGTCCACCCGTGTGAGCACAGTGCCGTTTGTCTGCCGCAGCACCCTGAGCTTTGCCAGCACATCTGTGGGTGCTGCAGGGGCAGCGCTGCCTCTGCCCGAGCCACTGCCGGCCTGGGGGAGCCGCCGGTGCTCAGGTTTGTGTGCAACACCTCATGGCTTCGCTGTGGCCTGGCAGACAAACCCAGCCCCACCCAAGTGTGAGCATGGCCCCTTCCTGTGGGACATTCTGGTGCTGGTGGACAGGACCAGCATTCCGAGCGCTGAACGCACAGTGGCCAGTACATATTTCACTTCCTTGCAGATCTCTGCTGATTTCACAAGCCGTCCACAAAGCTCTGGCTTCACCTGGGCAAATGCAAAAGGTGGTGGTTTCCATGGCTCCACGGCCCCGCTCGGGCGACACACCCTTTTTGTGTAAGCTGGCTCCCTGGAGTCGATTGTTTTTTGGCAAACAGCTTCATAAACTCCTCCAACAATTAAACTGGAGAGAAAAAAATAGCCAAACCAAACACAACAAACCCCATGCATTATGGAGTGAGACAGCAAACAGGGTGGAGCAACTCCCCCACCAGCTCCATCCCCACCAGCTCCGTCCCCCCAAGCCCCCAGAGCTGGGCAGGGAGAGCAGCCCCAACTGCACTTGCTGGACTTGGTTTGGGAGGTGCCTGGGCTGCCCCAACCCACCGAGCTGCAGTGAGCTAACAAACATATGAAGGAAAAGGTCATGTTATTCACTTTTATTTTTTCAAAGCTGCAAACATCCCTCTCTCTGGGAGGGGAGGCTGCACAGATGCCAGCTCTGATGAATTTAAATATTTACCAATCCCATTTTTTTTTTCAATTGTGTATGTTTGTGCTCTGTTTGTGTCCCATAAAATACCTGGTGTTTTGGGCGTACCCCGTTTGCAGGGTGCATGAGATCACACTGAAAAAATGCAGTGAAAAACATTTTCATGCCACGACACATCAAATAGGATTTTGAATTAAGATGAAGATTTTTCCCCTCTTTTTTATCTCTGAAGTTTAGGTGAAAGGGTTTTCTTTTTCTATTTCTTTTTTAAATTCCTTTATTTAACTACCAAGAAAAGTTGTCATGGAAATCCTCTAAAAGTTACTTTTGCCTTATCTCTCCATGTCAGACATGGAAGGCAACTGTTGGTGCTGGCCAGAGCCCCCACTGGTGTGTGTTTCTGTGCTGTCTCTGGATGGTGGTGTGTTCCAGGGGAGGAATCCAGAGTCTGGAAGGCAGAGCCAGCTCCGAGCTCCTGGGTGAGCGTCGGCAGCTCCGCTCCCTTCCCTGCCCGTCACTGCTGTGTCTGGCAGACTTGCTCTGGGGCAGGTGCTGTCTTTGCTGTCTGTGTGTCCCTGGCACAGGGGTCTCGTCTCTCCCAGAGCTGCTGCTGTAACACAGGCTGAGCTTTCCAGGGGCGTGACCCTTTGGTGAGTGTCCCAGCAGCCCTGGGCACACAGGCTCGTGGGTTTGTGTGCCCCAGGGCTGAGCATGGTACAGGAGCCAGTCTGGGCACTGTTTTCTCCTCCTTGGTGTGGGGTTTTCTATATGCTTTTGGCCATGGAGACTTGTACTCCCCTGGGAGGGAAGTTTTCTTTGTGGGTTCAAGCAATGAAAGCACTACTGGCATTCACCCCACCTCCTTTTAATTGCTTTCCGTGCCCATTGGGTCATAATCTGATCCCAGCTACATCTGGGAAAGTACAGAGCTGTTCCTTGGAAAAATGGAGCATATCCAAAGAGAGTAGTGCTGCTGGGATCAGGATCCAGCCACCTCCTCACTGTGGTGTGGCTGGTGAGCCAGGCAGGGCTTGGCCCAGAGGCTTCAAGGCTGACACTGGGGCAGGGTAGGACGTGTGTTCGTGCGTGTGATGGAGGGGATTGGCACTGCTGGAATATGAATCCTGGGGTCCTGCTCTGCCGTGGGGAAGGGAAAAGAGGAGGGCAAAAAGAGAAGGGCAGCAGTTGTCTCATCTGAGCCATTAGCCAGAATTCGAAATTGGACCTGTTACTTTTGAGGAATGTAGGGCAGTGGAGGAGAGATGTTCTTGCCTCAGTGTCCCAGGAAAATGCCAGAGCGTAGGATGGCAAGGAGTAGTAATTACCCCACAGCTTCAGCTCCACCACTGCACTCTTTGATCACTTATTACTTTTCTATTCCTTCTGCTTCTTGCTGTAATTGTTACAAAATCTCTCTGCTTTGGGAGGGGTCCAGGACTCCAGGGCCCAATTGCATCTGCCCTGATTCAGAAAGTGGGTCATGCTGCTTGGTCTGGGAAGAAGATACTCATCTTGCTTAGCATGATATTTATTAGGAGATAGGGAAGGGAGTGCAACCGCGCTGTTGCCTAGAAAATTGCTTTGGGGGGATAGCAAAGGACTTGTGAGGGCAGAGCATGGAAAGTTCTTGCGCACCCAGTGCCTGCTGAAGCTGTGCCACGTTCCCTGTGCCTGTATTGCTGCTTCCCTCACATCGGGATATGGTGTGGATAGGTGGCAGGGTGACAGTGGAACTGGGGACAAGGAAGGGATTGTAGCTGCTCACTCAGCAGCAGCCAGGCAGCAACAGGCTCTTTCCCTTCCTTGGACTTCCTTGGACTGGTGGGAGTGGAGGGAGAGGAAAACCAGATCTGTTTTTTTTGTTAAGATGTGCTGTTTTCACAGTCAACCAAACCTGGTTGGGGTTCAAGTGACCAGCAACCTCTCCAAATACATGACACAGTGCCCTGGAAGGCAAGAGCTCTCCTGGGAAGAGCAATTAGAAAGCCTTGATCCAAAGCCTGGTATGATTTACTCTGTGCTATATCTGTCACTAAACCACAGAGAGAAGGAAGGTCAGTGCAAGCAGCAGCTGATGATGGGCCCAGCGTTGCTGCAGAGGGTCTCCCAGCAGGGACTGTGCCGCAGACCTCGCTCTGACTGGTGAGGGGTGGGAGAGCACAGCTGATCCTGCCAGGCTGGCTGGGCCTGTGCCGCTGCTTGCTGTGAAATCACCCTCAGGATTATCCAAAGGAAGAACTGGCAACTCCAGTAACTTGGAGGGCCGGATCCTCAACTCGTTTAAATTGGCATGACTTCACTGAAGCCACCGAAACTGCTCTGATTTTACACCAGGTGAGAATCTGGTCCAGAATCTTCTGAAAGAAGAAGACAAAGAGGGCAAAAAAAGTGGGTTTGATAGAGCCCCCTTACAAGCCTGGGGGCTCCTGGACTGTCCTGACTTGGTCAGCAGGTCATTTCTAAGTGTCTTGGACATCTTGGAAGGGCTCTGATTTCTTGTGACCATGGGAATGCCAAAGCACAGCTTCCTCAGGAGACACCTCTGCCTGCACTGTGGAGAGCTTGTTGGCAGGATTTGGTGAGAGCATCCAGTGTCACCCTGCCTGTGTTTCCTGCTCTTGGCAGCATGATGAGAGGGGTTGGAGACAGAAAACCCCTGCCTGTTCTCAGGGGTGCTCTAAGCCTGGCCCACCTTTTCCTGTCCAGGAGCACCACTCGTCTCCCCTGCGGCGTGTGGTGCCGCTGGCAGAGGCAGACCGGCGGCTGTGGCTTCAGCCTCACACCACTGCCACCACAAGTTTTAATTTCACTGAGCCTGTGGGATGGTGGGAGGAGAGTTCCCACTTCAGGGAAGCAGAGGAGCCAGTGTCCATGTCCCAAGAGATGGCTCCACGGGGCGACGTTAAGCACGTGCCTCCAGAAGTTGTTGGTTCCCGGTGTGTCAGGCCGGTTGTTTTCCCGGCTCTTCACCTCAGTCTTGGGTGGGGATGTTACAGGATGTACATAAGAAGGTGTGTTGTCCCGTGTTTCTAGAGGTTGTTTGCTGGAACAACAGGCCCTTGGGACCTGCAGGGATGCACAGAATTCCCTCCAGCCCCTGGCACACACTCACATCCGGGGTGGATCTGGATAGAGTTTTAGCAACTCCCAGTGAAGCAGCTGCGGGCCGGAAGTGAAGAAGGGATAAAATATCCAGCTGAAACTCCTGTAGGATGTAATTGCCTGAGCTGGAAGCTGGCCAGGACAGCAGGTATCACGCATCATCTGGTGGTGGTATCAGAAGCAGCCGGCGCTGTGGGAGGGGTGGTCAGGACCAAGGAGTGACGCTGGTGCGAGGATGGCACCGCTCCCAGGAGGTGCCTCTGTGGGCACTCGGCATAACGGCTTCGGAAGTCACTTGGTGTTTGTTTCCATGGCTGTGCTGTGCACGTACCATAGTGCCTGTACAATGCTCTTGGGAAACTGCAGCCCATGGATGGACGGCCCTGTCCTGACGTTCATTCAAATGCTCCCTACTTTTCCATTTAAAAGAGGAAAAAAGCCTAAACAAAAAAAAAACCTGAGGAGGAAAAAAAAAAAAACCAAAACAAAGGAAATTGACTTCCCAAAAATTACACTAAGCTAACATTTGAGGCCTGGCACAAATCCATCACAGCCAGGAAACTGGGAATTAACCAGTGCACTCCCATGGTTGCCAGGAGGGGCTGCGCTCTGGCAGCGCAGGGTGAAGCTTTAGGACTTGGGGGCTTGGGGATGAAAGTCCTCAGTGTGTCTGAAGCGCAGCAGAAGGTGTTTTTGTGCACACCCCTGCATGCACAAATGCAGCAGTAGATGCAGGGGCAGCTTTATGCTTCAGTGAGAGGGTTAAGTGCGGGCTCCCAGTGCTCAGATCTGACAGGTGATACCAGCACCTGGCCAGGGCTCCCTCACCAGGACTTTCCCCGTGGGCTCTGTGTTGGTGATGCAGCAGGGACCTGCAGGCTGCTGCTGAGGAAGCCCGGGAATTTATACCCTAACCCAGGTTGCAAGTGAGGACAAAGTTGACTCTTCATTCCCACTTGCACATGACGCAGCATCCCATAAATCAGTGTGAGTGGCAGCTGTGGTTCAGCTCAGGTGAGAGGAGAAGGGAGGGGAGCGCAGGTCAGGGCGGGGGGCAGTGCTGGGCTGTGGGAGCAGGTCACAGAAAGAGGCTTCCAGCAGGAATTGTGACTGGAGTGGCGGGTCAGAGGTGGCCTGAGCTGGCAGAGTGGGATGGAGGGAGCTTTGCAAAACACCTGCTGCTTGTCTTGGGCCAGTGCTGTCAGTGCTGAGTGTTTGCCACGGCTCGTTTCACTGGCCAGTTTGGGAAAAGAATGGAATGGGTTCCTGTACCTGCAGCTGCTGAGGCTGGAACAGGATGGAGGGCGGGACAGAGGGCAGGCTGTGCCCCTGCTGTCCCTACAGCTGTCCTGCTGCCAGCCTGCCTTTGCTGTGAATACTCACAGCTTTGGGGTACTGCAGACAGCACACTTCATGTCAGAGCCTCGATAGTATCTGATTTCAGAGGCTGGGGGAGGTCGGGATGTGTTAAGGCTGAAAATATTTACAGGTTTTGAAGTTGAAACGCAAACAGGAAAAGCCCTTTAAAAAGTGAGTGTAGTGGATATTCAAAACAGGGATTGCCATGGAAACGCCACAATATTTGCTTAAATTGACACAAAGGTTGCTGGTTGCAGGGTTCTGACTTCTTTGGCTCCATTTTCTTTGGCCCGGCACCTATCACAAATTGATCTCAACAACCCTCTTTTGTTTTGCTTCTTTTATTTTTGTCTGATGGAAATTAAAAAAAACCACCAACAACAAAACCCTCCAGTCTACATATCCTACCTCACGGAAGAGTCTGAAGCTTCTGAGCTTCTGTCAAAGATTGGAACTAGGACATTTTTAAATTTTGTAAGTAAGGTAAAAGTTCTTGTTGTTTAAATTTGTGCATTTATTCATTTCCTCCAATGCAGGAAATGGAAGAGAATTGCCTTAACTGTCTAGGGAGAGCGGGGAGAAGGGTGAGACCTGTTGCAGAGGTAGCAGGGTGCATCCAAGGAGCACAGGACTTTTGCTGTCCAGCTCTTGGGCCAAAGTTTGAGAGATTTAGTTGTAATTCCCGATTCTGCCTCAGATTTGCCAAGTGACCTTTGACAAGTAACTTAATTACCGTGGGCCTCACTAAACTGGAAATAATAATTCTGCTTTGTCTCGTCTGGTTGTGTGTCTGTGCCGCCTTTGGGGCAGGGGAATGAGGTTTGGTGTGGGGTGTCTGAGGCTGCCGATGGAGCTCTGTGCTGTCAGATCCCCCCAAGGAGGGATGGCAGCCTGGGCTCACGTGGGCAGGAGCGCTCAGCTGGCTACGGGGGGAAGCTCTTTGCTGTAAGTGGCTTAGTACTGTAGGCTGCTTCTGCCTCTGATTGACCTGGATTTTTTTGTGGGGAAAGTTGGAGTGCGTGGCCCACTGGATGGTCACCGGTTTGTACCTTGGCTTTTGGGCTGTGAGTGCCACGGGCGGCAGAGGAGGAGATGGGGCCGCGGTGTGTCCGTCGGGGCGGGCAGTGCCGGGCCCTGCTGGCCCGGGGTGTGTGACCCAGGGCTGAGGGCTGTGGGTGGCTGTGGCATTTCAGCCCGGCGTCACTGCTGTGCTCGTGATTCACCTGGGCTCCGCTGCTGCTCAGTAGGGAATATTCATTTCCTTTTGGAACTCTCCTCAGGGCAAAGAGACTTCACCAAGTGAAGGGAGGCCATCAAATTCACACTGTGTTCATCTGAGACCACCTCCAAAACAAAGAACCTGACTTCTCTCCTTGCTTTGTACACTGGAATGGACCTTGAAGCCTGTGACTTCTCAATGCAAGGTACTGCCTTTTGTTCTGTGATCAAATGCTCTGAAGTAGGATTGGAGTGAGTGATTTTGGCTCTCCAGAGCCTTCATTCCAGTTCCTGGGAAATCTCTAGCCTGTGAAGATGGAAGAGCCACTAAAAGTCAGTATTTTGGGTGGTAAATGCATGGTGGGGTGTTGGTTTGTCTTGAGCTGGCTTACAAGTAGGACTGGGTTTACCCCTGCCCTCGCTGCCCATCTCTACACAGACACCCAGTGACAGAGCAGAGCCCTGGTTCGAGCAGCTCCCTCTCTTCGCCTCCTTCTCCCTAATGAGCTGCTGTGCAGTATTAACAATTAGCTAAGTAGTTTGCATGGGAGTCCCTTGGGTAAGTATTGTGTGGGGACAGTTTCTGATTGACTTGTTTCACAAACGAAGAGTTTGAGGATGTCTGTGGTCACGGTGGGTAACTCTGAGAGGTTGAGGGGGTGGGACTGTGTGTTTCTAAAAGCTGTTTTACTTTCTTCGCTGCTTGGCTGCCGTCACAGCTTCTCTGCAAATAAAGGTACGACACAACAGTGGGATACTATATTTCTTCTCAATGGGTGGGGGATTTGGGAGGTACCTGGTGGCCCTGCCATGCTGCTGCAGGCAGAAGGTACTGAGGATCCTCCTGTGTCTGGGCTTTGTGTGACATTACGTCTGCTCTGTAGGGGTAGAGGTTTTGTCAGGGGGTGTTTCCATACTCTGCTGGCACCATTAAATGCTGATGATGCCTGAATGAAGATTAGCAACTGAAGTGCCTGAGGGGGTTGTGTATCACCACGTTCCTCTATTTTTTGCTGCTGTGCCATAAATGGTACCTGGGCAAAGCAGTGTATCCAGAGCTGGTGTGAGTCACAGGTACAGCTGAGACCTGAGCTGGAATGATCCAGGGGAGGGACTTTATTGGCTGAGCAAGAGGGGAAATGAGAAAAGTCAATGGGCTAAGATGTTGGTCTGGGGCTCCAGCTCTCCCAGGCCATCCCTGGCTGTGTGTGGCACAGGGGAATTTGTTCATGTTCTGAGTGCCCTCCCTTAAAGAGCAGCAGCCATGATCCTCTAAGGCTCAGCAGGGCTTAGTTCTTGCCACGTGTTCAGCCTACAGACCTGAGTGCTTTCAGTAAACCTGCCAGTAAATGCAGTGTGCTTCAGGATGGGATAGGGGTGAACTCTGCCTTCCCACACCTTCCTAGTGCTGAAACTCCTGCAGGGTCTGGCATGCTTTATTTGGAAAGCCTGGTTTTGAACTGTTAATGTAGGGAACTCTGGCCTTTATCCCTGTGTGAGCTGTTCTGTTGCCTGTGTCCCCTTTTAGAGCAGTGGCACGTGCCTTCCCAGGCCTCCAGAGGCGAGAGAGCTTCCCAAATTGGAGCTCTGCCCAAGGGAATAGGGTAAAGGAACATGAAGAGCCTTGAGGTTTTACCAAATAAGATACAAATTCTCAGGTTTGACTGCAGCAGGTGAATTTTCCGCCAAACATCCTTATGTGCCTCTCCAGAGAGGGCCAACATCCAGGGGTAAAAACTCTGATGGGGGAGCTGCCTCATAGGTTCTGGGTCCATTTTTGCATCAGAGGGAACTTTTCCTGTGACCCCTGTCACAGGTTTGCACTGGTGTAGCTCGTGGTGTTGAAAGCCCTGCATGTCCATCTGACCTGGAACTGGGATGAGCAGAACCCCTGAGACAAGAAGGTAAGAGGAGGAGACTGATAAATCAGGAATTCTTTAAGTGCTGAAGTGAACCTTAAGGTTCAGATTCTTGCAGATCAATTATCCTTTTCTGTGTTTGCCTTCTCCTCCCAGTACTGGGTGCATTGCTGAGTGTCCTTCAGGGGCTGTTTCCTGAGGGACAGAAGCTCATTAGAGACAATAGAAATATTTCCCTGGACTCCAGCTGTGTTCTGAGGTCCCCCTAGTTCTACAAACATCACTCCAGTGAAGGAGATGCATTTAGCCTTTCAGGCATGTGGCTTTGTGATCGCTCATGCTCTGGACTAGAAATCCCTGTGTTCCAGTCTTCAGCCCTGGAGCAAGTTGTATGGCTTCTACTTTCAAAACAAGCTCAATTTACTTTGGGCTACAGAGGCTGTTTGCACATTCTCCAGAGCCCATCCCTAGGCTGTGATTGCTGTTTCACTCTGTTTATAAGCACAAGCTGGCTGTTTAGTCCTAGAGCTAGAAGGGTTGGGGGGAGCTTTCTTGTTCAGTTGATGAAGGGTGGCCTTTTAATGCAGGGCAAAAAGCTAAAAAGTGAGAAAGGGATTAGAAATATTTGCTTTGTCTGTGTTTAAATTTGTGAAATATTTCTCCCTATTTCAGTGCTAAAGAAAAGCTAAATTTGGGGGTTAGCTTGGGCTGATAGGAGTTATTTTGCTGGGATCCTTGGGATCAGTGCAGGGGCACAGCTACGAAGGGAGCGAGGTGGGAACGCTGCTTTCTGCAGAAGTGCAGCCGGGCCAGCCCAGCCAGCCCGAGCTGGGCTGGGGAATATGAAACAGCCTTGCAAAATCATTGTGGAAATTTACCCGCCTGTGTATGAAATCAACTTGCCTGCCTTTGCCAGGAGGAGTTTAACTTGCCCATTAAAATATACATCTATTTATGTATTACTTGTTCTGTGAGAGAAAATTTTCCCAGGCAGTTACAAAACTCAGTCTAGACTGTAACGTGTGGCATCTGGTGGTAACATGCCATATACATATATCTGAATACAGTATCTCCTGTATCACCCTGTGGGAAGTTACCAGCAGGTATCTGGAGTGTAGAGAGGCCCTTCCGTTTGCCCTGGATAAACGTTTGGCCTGGTTCCTGCCTGCACTGGTCTGAGTGGGGCTCTGCCCTGCTCCTTCCATCCAGATAAGGCCAGGCAGGCATTTCCACGCTGCCTGCCCTGACCTGTGGCCCCATGGTCCACGTGGGCTGGAGGCAACAGTTCCCGGGCAGAGCTCTTCCGGCAGGGCTGGGTGGAGGAGAGGGAAGATGTTAAAAGCCTGTCTGGGATAAGAGCAGGGTTGTCACATCCATCTGCTCAGGCCCTGACGAGCAGCTGATCCATATTGTTAACATATTGCCTGCCATATGGGCTAGCTCAGCTCTCCAGGAACGCTTGGGAGACCTGACCTCTAGTGTGACAAGATGTGAGCATGAAGGACGGGTTGACAACAGCCCTTGGGTCTCGGAGTGTGAAACCGTGTTCCAGCCACTTCCGCTGCCTTCCCTGCGCTCCCTCCCGCGCTGGCTCTGCCTGCCTCGCTCCCTCTCTCCTCTCTCGCTGAGGGTTTTCTCCTCCCTCCCCTGTTTTCCGCATCCCTGGTCTGCGCTGGATCAATGACCTTCACTCATAACCAGACTGGACAGTTCTGACTCCCTCCCCCGGGCCTTCGATCAGATGTTTGGTTGGCGGCTGTGGAAAGCTGAATGGGGGGAAGGCAAAGGAGAGGAGAGAGGATCATGTGCTTGGCAGCCCTTATAGCTGTCCTTCCCATATCTGGTCTGGGAATGGGACTGCAGCCTGATCCACTGAGGTCCGTAGCATCTCCTGCTCCCTTGGATGGCAGCAGACGTTCACAGAGCCTCATGGTGGAGAGGGAAGTCCAGCAATGGGATCTAGGCAGGTTGAAAGGGCTCAGAAGGACCCTGATGCCAGAGTTCGAGGAGGAAACACTTACAAGGCTCTTGAGAGATGTGGAATGATTTCATTTCAAACTCAGAGTGGACGAGGAGGAGAGGCTGGAAGAGACAGGAATGGTCCAGGCCTTCATGGGTTCAGACCTTGCTTTCTCTGCCACCTTCTGACTTCATGGTGTCCTCAGTCTCCAGCAGCCCTGCTGACGGAGTTGGCCTTCTCCTTCCTAAAGCTTCTGTCTTTACACTTGAACTTCATGGAGGTTAAATCCTAGTGCTATTAAAAGCAAGAACCAATGTTGCTGTAAACCTCAGCAGAGTCGGGATTTCAGCCTTAGCTCCACAGAATGGGATTGGGATGTTTCCCAATCTTTTTTACCCGTCAGCTGTGTCAGACCTGCAGGCATGACTTATTTGTCTTTTAGTCTCCCCAAGTAAGGGTTGCCTTTTCTTTAACATTCCTGTCCTATAAAAGTCCATATCCTCAAAAAGCTGAGATTTTGCCCTGCTGCTCTTCATAGACGTTTTAGACCAGTTTAGGTGCTTTTATCTCTCCTTCCCCATATGCCTGCACCGAGCTTTAATAGTGTTTATTTGTAGAGAGGAGCCCACTGAGATATTGCAAAATAAAACACAGTGATGAGTAGTGGTTTATTTACTCAAGCTTCACTGATGTAACAAACCTGATTTTATGTTAATAATGACTCAGAAGCAGAGTTGGGAGGAGAAGCCAGATCTGATTCCTTTAACCATCTGACACTATTTCTTCCCATCCTTGCTGGATCCAGCAGCAGTTCTGTGGCACCCTGATGAAACACTGGCTAAAAGAAGGTAATAATAGTGTTCTGCCAGTTTGCAGGGTTCCCTTAAACATTTAGGAACTCGTTCAGCTCTGGTAGGCACCATTCATGGGGCCGTCTGTCTGTCCCTCAGGCTGCTGTCCAGCCAGCAGGGACGCTGACCCGCGGAGTTCCGCAAGGAAAACCGGTTGGAAAGCACTTGGAGCAATCAGTGCTAAGTATGCACATGAGTGTTCGAGGGAAATGCATGTTCAAAATGTAGTTCTTAGAATTATGCTGATAAAAACAAAAAATGTGAAAAATGAACAAATAGTGTAAAGTGAATGGGGTCTGTTCTCTAATGTCTTCTGCTGGGGGCTCATTCCAGAGCTGGTGCTCAGCCCCTGGGCAGTGCTGGAGCTGGGGCTTATCTCACTACTTGAGCTGAATATGGAAAGGCTGTTTTAGCATATTGCCTCTGACAAATTATGTATTAATGCTGGGGCTTTTTTTTTGTTATTACTGCAGTTATATATTAACCATTAAGAGCCACAGGTAAGCCATCTGCTGATGTAAAGCACCAGGGCTGCATTTCCCGTCAGCAGAACTATCCTGATCTCTGCCAGGGCAGTTTACGATCTGTCCCAGTGTCTTTCTTGTGATTCTTGCTGAGTTTGTGTAAGCTGCACGTTAATAGAACATACAAGAGAAAAGGGGAGAGGACAAACTAAGGTGAGTTTGAAAGTAAAATGAGCAAACAATATTGCTAGCCTTGTCCTTTCAGAAGTCAAAAGCTACTCCCCTCCTCCCCCCAATTATAAGACTTAATAATACCAGGGTTTCTATGGTTCAGGATGCACACAGATCACATTTCAGGTTGCTGTGCCCTGCAAGGGGGAGAGCACAGGGAGCAGAGGGAGGGATAGCACTGAACACACATTGTTGTACAAAACAAAAATCTTATGTAACTTGCAAGATCTCAGACTTTAAGAAAAACACGAAACATTGCAAAGTTGACAAGAGTTGGCACATGGGAGCAATTCCTGCTTGATTACCGTGTCCCTGAAGTATGCTGACCTAGAGAACAGCCTACTCAGGAGCCTCGTTGCCATCCTCCCTTGCCAGGGCTAGTTACAACAGGAGCAGGAGTCGAAAGCCAGGAATGTTTTGGTTGACTTGTTTTACCCAGGGCTGTTCGATAGTGGAGCAGTGTAGCTCCTACCTGAGCTGGCAGGATATGGTGTGGGGCACAGGGGGTTTGTCCTCTCTGATACCCATCTTTGAGGAAATGGGAACTGGGCATCCTCGATCCCTGAAACAGGAGCAAGGGGAGATGGTGAGAAGAGCTGCTTGGTGCCTTGTGCCTGCCCTGCTTGTTCCCCAAGGCAGTTGGGCTCTGGCTTTCCCCTCAAGAGGTGCCTTCCTTTGCCCATGAGACTGTTGTATCCCTGGGTTTCCCAGCCTGGAGTGAGCTACTGGACCATGAGGAGTGCTTCCCTGCCTCTCCCTGACTTCCCAGCACTCCTGAACTGGGGCTGACCAGCCAGGGGGACAGGGCAGTTATTCTCCCCTGGAATCAGATAGGTATACAAGCAGGGCCTGAACAAGGAACAGGGACCATTCCAGGTGCATTTGGAGAGCACTGAGTTCCCAGGCTTTTGGCCCAGACTTTGAAAATCCAGACAATGTTCCCCTGTCAGAGCTGCCTCTCACTCCTTTCCCAGCTGCAAAAAAAGGTGAAGGTGCTTCCCAGGACCCCACCAAATCAGTCACCTTCTGACTTCCTTACACTTTTATCTGTGCCACACTGGCTGTTCTACCAGTATCCTCTTCTACCCACTTCTTCCTCATTCCCCTGTGCCACTTTCTATGGATTCACCAGAAAGGAGAGGAGATTTTTCTTCCCCTTGTTTGCTTCACTTCATTACTCCCATCTGTTCATCCAGGCCCTTAGTTCCTTTGTTTTTCAGAGTCGTGTGGATTTGGGCTCAATTTACTCTCTGGGATGCTCTTCTGGACAGTGGTGGTGTGGGAAGGAGGTCTGGTTCACAGGCCAGCACAAGGGGTGGGGGAAATGTGCCTCTTCAAATTAATCAGAATTTTCTCCTCCAGAAATGCTAATGGGGGAAAAGCAATTAAAGCAGCCTGTTTTTTATTAAGTAATCTGTGTTAAGAGCTTGTAATGAAGTTTAGTGCCGTTGTGACTCGATATTTCAGCTTCATCGGTTTGAGTCAAAACAATCCAAAGTGGGAAGGGAGCGAGGAGGGAGCTGCTTCCATCTCCAGTCAGGCTGACTCTTGTTCCAGCTCACTCTTCCAGGCTTTCCAGTCAGTGTGAGACCACTCACTCTCTATCCTGCCCAGAATAAGACAGGGAGTTTTAAAACCTGCACACAAAAAGTGGATGGCTTCTCCTGGTTTGAAATCTCCACATAGGGATGGCTGTGGGCCCTTGGGGAGTGCAAACACCCGGCTTTCATAGGGAGCAGTGAGTGGACAAGGGACAGCAGAAGGGAGGTGGCAGTGAGGCGTGGTGAGACCCTCCATCCGAGTGCTGCCTGCCTCCAAACAGGTTCACAAAGCTTTTCCAACATCTGGAGAAGTTTCAGCTGCCACAGGGTGAGGATGGGGGTGGTGCCATTCCTGTGAGCAGGGGCAAGACTGGGGGATTGTGAGCAGCTGTGGGAGCTGCCCATCTCCTCCTCTCCTTCCTCCCACCTCAGGAGAAGGCAAGGGGGAAAAAGGGACAATGTCCCTTTAAACAACTCCATGCCAAGCCTCTGCCGTCCTGTTTTATCTGAAGTCCAACCGCATGTTGTTCCAGGGCCGATCCGCTTTAGCTAATTAATAATCTGACAGGAGCCACCCAAGGGATTAGCTGCTGAGACGAGCTAGACCAAACCCCCAGCAAATGAGCCCCGCGCTCCCCGGGGACTCGGAGGTGACTTTGGGGGGCAGGGGGCTGCACCACATGCAGGAGGGTGTCGAGGCCCTGCAGGGGATTTATGGCATCTGGGAGGGTGAAGGGGGAGGTGAGGGGTTACAATTTATGAGATGTAAACTAATAAATCAGTTAGTTGAGGAGGGGAAAGGGGGAAGCACCAAATTAAAAGATAACGTCTTAAAGGAACAGTGTAAATTGTGGCAGGGGACATCAGGAGAGTTCCCAGTGCAGACCAGTTGTAGCTTCCTCTGCACTGGCTGCCTGGGAGAGAGGCAGAGGGAGACTGCAAAGTGGAAGAGAAAAGGGTATTGGTGGGGACTGGGACAAGGAGAGATGCATCTTTGTGCAGTTTATGCAAACGGATGATGGGTTGGCTTTTGTGGCAGAGGCAGCAACATGAAGGAGGACGTGAGGCCATAACACAGGGGCTGTGGTGACTCTGGCCTGGGAGGGGTCAGTGGGTAAGGGGGGCTTGGTCATCCTCTGCACTTAGTCCTCCCATTCCATGAGGCTTCCAGCCTTGTAGGGAACTCTTTGATTCCCTCTTTGTTAAATGGAGAGGGTCACTTGGAGCAAGATGAACTGCTATCAGGAGAGCTGTCTCGAGACAGTGTGATATATTTTCTTCTCCAAATTTGCCTCTTCAGTGACTCTTCCAGTGACAATGAGGTTTGGAGTTTGCGCCTGAGGCAAGTGCTTGGCTTTGTTCTGGAGACTTGTAGAGTCTTCCAGAAGTCTGGAACTTCCTGGTGATGAAGGTGCATTTCAGATCCTCTTCTGATTCCAGAAGCTGTTGTGCCTGGGCAGGGCAGTGGCCTTGGGCAGAGGTTTTCCTCTGGCTCTTCCACTGACCAGTCCCAAAGCTGGTTTGCCTTTCCATACCATTCTCTTCTGGCGCCGTGAAACCTCTC
The DNA here is from genome assembly GCA_013397135.1 of Pachyramphus minor. Taxonomy (NCBI): domain Eukaryota; kingdom Metazoa; phylum Chordata; class Aves; order Passeriformes; family Tyrannidae; genus Pachyramphus; species Pachyramphus minor. Next base: position 84,596 of record VYXB01002641.1, read on the forward strand.
TTGGCCCATGGTTCTTCCTGAGAGCGTGCCCAGGCCTCAGCTCTCTCTAGGGGTTGCTCTAATGCAAATGGTAATGCAAGATGGGATTTCCAAAAGCCTTCTTAGGGATATTTGTAATCCCTGCCCCATGACAGTGCTAGACACAAGCTAATGGAGAGGGACCTGTGCGAGCCCTCCCTGCAGACCCAGAGCAAACCTCTGAGCCCTTGCCAAAGGCCAAGCTTTTGGGGTTGTTTCCTGCAAGGGCAGGAGACTCCTTTATTTCCTCCATCCCCACCTGGCCTGCAGCAGGCCCAGAGTAGCACAGCCCCTTCCCTGTCCAGGGCTGGGAGTGGGGTGGTGGCTGTGGAGTGGCCGGAGGTCCCACGAGCTGGGTGAACTCCTCCTACCCCACCCCACCCCGCAGCACCCCATGGCCTGGAGCCATCCTGAGCCCCTGCAGCCAGCCCAGAGTGAGCCACAGCCAGCTCTGAAGTGCTCTGGGAACGCCTCTTTGCTGAAGGGTCTTGGGATCCTGTGGGAGCTGCCTGGGGGGAGCGTGGCCCAGAGCCTGCAGATCGCTATTCCAGTGGGGCAACTGCGTTAAGCAAACACAACTCATCTGACTGCTTCTACATATTTCCATCTAGAGAGCTGCCTTGCAGCTTGCAGGGTCCCCCACAGAGACATGTTGGGCTGGGGTGGCTTCTTGTTGTGATCTCGAAAGGCAGGGAGTGTAGAGGGAGCAGTGCTGTACCCTGCCAGAGCTGAACTGTGATCCTGAGCCACCTTCCTGGTGGGCAGCAGCTTGGGCCTGGGCTGCTGGAGTGGGCTGGAAGCCTCCTGCCAGTGCTGTGCCGTGCCATGCCATCCCTCCCCACCCTGCAGTGCTCGGGCAGTGCTGTGGAGGGTGTGGGGAAGCCGTTCTGGAGCCGGGCTGGCAGTCGCGCCGTCGCAGCCTCGCGCACACACAGCCGTGGTTTGGCCTCCCTCCTGCAAAGCTGCCAGTGGCCCACGCTGCTCCTGACCAACATCATTAGTGCGGGTATTTATATTTCATTAACAACATTAAGCCAAAATGGTATTAAAAGCAACACCAATGATAAATAGCTTATTAATAAACAGGGAACGGGCTGCACCACGCGCACATTCAATCCCTTCCTAAACGTGTCTCTACCACTAAAACCAGCCATTTAACTCCTGCTGTCCTGGAGAAATTTGAAGGATGCTTCAGGGGTGGGTGGGAATCAGATGAAAGCAGGGAATGGGGGCACACAGCGTTATGCAGTTTGGTTCTTCCTAAGGCAGCTGACTGGGGTGGGAAGCAGGTGTACATCTCTCAAAGTGCCCCTGTATTTCCACTACTGGCTGGGATGTGTTGGGTTTTGTGTTTCTAGTGTACTTTTGAATGTGTTAAAACCACAGTAGCATAGATAGCATGAAACAAAAAAGCAGAGAGATCTAAGATCCAAGTGAGTCTCTGCCTTTGATTTTACCATCTCCTCTGCGCTGTTTCCCCTACACTTTCACAGACTTCTTCCTGGCTTGGGCAGGACCATCCACACAAGCCACCAGCACAGCATCTCTTGGTTGCACCAAGCCCAGTCTCTCCCAGTGATGTCTGAGGACAGCCAGCCCTGTCCTCATTCTTCCCTGTGTATTTATTCTAGGGATTAAGAATGTTAAAAATGTGGCTTTTCTTGTAAGCTTGTCAATCAGTTTATTATTTTTATTTTTTTGTTTTTGTTTGCCCCCAACTCCTTATTCTGTGAAGTGACTTCCCATGCTCCTGCCCCACCCTAAATACAAAGGCTCTTTTATTGCTCTTCCTGCTCCTTCTTTCAGCAGTAAATTAATTACCTCAGAAACTTGGATGACTTTGGGGTTGGAGGCCCCCTCAAACCACCTCTGGGTTTCTCAGAGGAGAGGTTCCCCTCTCCAAACACAGCCCAGGCTCTTTCCTGGCAGGGAGGACGTGGTGCAGGGCTGTGCCTCCCTTCCTCACACTCACACAAGCTGCTGCCTCCTTTGCATGCAGACACACTGCCCTGCTCCCGGGGCGTGTGTATCCCCTGCTCTCCCACACCCACTGTGGCCAGCAGCACGTGCAGCCAGAGGCAGCAGGGCAGCAGCAGGGCCTGGGCACACTCCTGTGCCCCAGTGCTTTGGTGCAGCTCCCAAAAACTGGGCAGTTCTCTGGTTGGTCCCGCTCATCTGTGTTTCTCTGTTTCTCTGCATGCATGTACTGTGCTGGCTGAGGCTGCAGTGATTGCAGGGTTGAGGCAGTACCTCTGTGGTCTCCCTGCTGTGGACTCCTCTTCCCCAGCCTGGCTGTGGCTGAGTGAGAGATCTCACCTGTACACAGGGCAGCATTACACATCATTGTCTGCACTCCTGTTCCTCAGCACAGTGCTGGTCCTGAGTGTGGGATATGAGATGCAGCTGGAATCTTCCTGCTTCCTCCTCTCCTCATCCCAAGGTCCTTCTGATAGAGGCTGGGCACAGGTTGGACAGGAAGGGAGCACAGGAAGATTGCAGAGCTGGCTGGAGTCATCGCCATGACCTGTGTCCTGCACATGATGGAGAGCAACCAGATCCAGAGCACCAGAAAGGGTGTTATCATCTGTTTGCACACCAGCATGGGCAGTATGGTGGATTGAATTCTCCTGGCTAGCTGAACTGTCCTGACAGAGGCATGGAGGAGAGGAAACTCAGCAGAACCTGCCTGTTCCCACTCAGCTGACTGTGGCAGGGTCTGTCCTTTACTCACATGAGCATTAAGATACTCAGATATTCAGAGCAGGGAGGGGAGGGGGAGAGAAGGGAAAGAAACCAGGCATCAAGATAATCATGATTTCCCTAGAGCCGTGTAGGGAACTCAGAGGCTGATATCCAGCAGCATCTCTTCCGTCTCACTCTTGCCACAGCATCAAGGATAAACAAAAAAAACCCTGGTGCTGCTCACCTTCCCTGGTCCCCAGCCCTCATCCTGGGGCATCCCTGCCCACAGGGAGCTTGGCAGAGCAGGGACAGGGTGAGAGTCAAGAGTCAGTCAATTGGCTGTACCGGTCCCCCTTCTTCCAGGAGCTTGGAAAGGCCCAGAGGGTGGGAGATGCAACCTGGGAGTTGGCCACAGCACTGGGGGGAGCATCTTGTCTGGGGATGGAGGGAGAACACAGGGAACACAACAGCCAATAGAGGTTCCTATACCCAGGAGAAGAAGGGAATGGACCAGACAGAAATACCCTGCACAACAAGTAACCATGAGTTGGTGAGGGAAGGGTTTCTGAGCCTTCGAGCTGTTCATCCCAAAGCCATTCCTGGAAATATCCCTGGGAAAACTTTGTTAAACTGCCAACTGTCCTGGGAAGACCACCCCTACCTGGTGACAGCTGTTGCAGGTAAGTATGGTGCCAAGGCTGCTTAGGACTGAAGGTGATTAGTTACTGTTACTGTGCTTCCTTTTACTTTTTTTGGAAGGTTCTGTGCTACACATGAACCACTGCTGCCTGCTGAGATCTCAGGCTTTCTCGCTTTGGAATAACCAAACAAGGATGTGAGGTCTTGAGTGCTGCTTTTCACCGTGGAGAAGAGTAGCCCCTGCAGAAGGGACTCTGGGGTGGAAGGGAGCATAAGCTTCCCCCACCTGCTGAGGCAGATGTGTCATAGGAGGTTGTTCCGTGCTCCTGGGAGGACCCTCTCTGCCAGTTAGGAAGGTTCCTGTGGAAGCTGTCTCACATCAGCTCTGTGTCTGGGGGATGAGGGTTGGGAGCCATGACCAGTTTCATACCCTGACAGTATAAGAGTAGGCAGACCTGGGCTGGTGCTCTGTGTCTGAAGGGTGGCTTCCCATGGACATGGAGCCGTGCTGAGGGGGCGGCTGATCCCTACCCAGCTCCCAAACTCCTGCTCTTCGTGCCTACCCCAGCAATTCTGCAAACTCCACGAGCTGCCTGTTCCACTGCAGCTCTCTCTGTGGAGCGTCTTCCCTTGGAAGGAATTTTAATCAAACTTGACTGAGGAGTGCTGAAAAACATGAGGAAGTAATTACAAATATGAATTTACAGCCTCCTGGAGTACCTCCCTCTCCTTCTCTCTCTCCGCACAGCGCCTGTGTTTACCCTGTTTCCTACCATTACCACTCTCATTCCTCAAGCCCTCCTCCACTTCACTGCCTCTGTCCAAACCCCTGGGTCAGATTTGTGACCCTCAGCACTGCCTCAGAGAGAAGAGAAAAGGTAGAGCCAGTTCTGGAGAAGACTGTGGCCCTCACTTTCTTCTGCGAGGCAGTAACACGCCAGCGGGAGGACAGTCCCAGGAGGAAGTTGCAGGTTCCCTGAAGGAAATTGGCTGGAACAGCCTCCCCAATTGTCTGTGATTTCCCAGCTAGATAGGCCCCAGGGGAGGGGGTAGGCTGGAGCAGGGTGGAATCAGCCTAGAAATTAGGATGGGCTGGATGCTTCCTCCATAAAGGTGTTATTTTCTCATGTGTACTGTTCTTAGGGGTCTTTTTTTGGAGGTTTTCATGCCTGAAACTGGTACTCTGGGAAGGCTCTGAGCTTGCACGATGCAGCACCCATACCCAGCTCCTGGGGGTGGTCACATACTCCAGTGGCATTCCCAGGTCACGTACTGGTGGCATTGGCTCTTGCTCCCTGATTCCAGGCTGTGTGTCCTTCCCTTTAGTCCCACAAGTGCCCAGGGTGTGTGAGGAATGGAGAGCTCTCACACCAGGGACTGTGAGCCCTGAGCCCTTCACGGGAGGGAGAGCCAGGAGAACTGCGTGGGTGAGACTCCAAACCCAGGCCAGTTGCCTTGGGCAGGAATTAAGGGGCAAGGTGTGAACTGTGTGTGGGGGTAGCAGAAGAGCTGCACCACTCAGGCACTTCTTCTCTCATCTTTGCTTTCTTAAAGCAGTAGAAGAAATGACTGGCAAGTTATGGGCTCTTGGGAATGTGGCTGTTCAGACAGTTGCCAGCCTGCTCAGGGATTAGGAAGAGCTCTGAATTTGTTGGAATCCAGCAGAAATAGGAAAATTTGTATGGAGCATCCTTTAGCTCATTAAAGAACGTGCTGCTTCTAACCTGTAACTTTTTAATATTTTTTTTTTTCTTTTTCTTTTTTGAGGCTTAGGGTCTAGAGGCATTTTAAAGGGGCAATTGAAAGGCTCTCTGGCACTAAAGGGGCCAGAGAGCCAACTGTCCAAATGCAAATAGGGAAGGCATCCCCTGCCTTTCTGTCAGACACTGGTGTGGGGTTGAAGAGAAGGCTCTGGAACCTCTGGGCTTACCAGGTGCCTGATTCAAATCTGAATTTCACTGGCTAGGGCTCTCACCTTCTGGACAGTAAAAAGAAACCAACCCCAAATGCTTCTCCCAAATCTGCTATCACAGAGGCTGCTACCATGGCCCTACCCTGGGCTGTTTGGTGATGAAGGAGAGAAGGGGGAGAAGCGTAAGTACTCCCTCGGGATCCCCTCTTACACTCTCATTTTCCTGTAACCACTTTGTTTTTTTGGCTAATTAAAGACTCTGAGCAGTTTTCAGCCTGTGGGGTTTCTTTTATTTGGTTCCTCAGCAATTAACTTTTGCACTGAACAAAGTTTTGATTGAGCTGGGGCCCATGTCTTGGTTTAAAATTTCTCCACAGCCCTGTGAATCCATGCCCTTTCCTATCCCACCCGTGGCTCAGTGCCACCTTCTCTTCCTCCACTGATAATTCCTTCCAGTGCTATCCCCTCCCTCTGTACTTTCTTCTGCACCTTCAATCTCACCAAACCCCTTCTTCTGCAGGGAAAAGGTGGACACAGGAGCCTTTTTGCCCCATCTTCAGAGGGCCAGGAGCCCTGCTTGTTCCAGGTTGCAGAGGCTTCCCTCTGTGCAGTGGTTTTCCCATGACAGAGTCCCAGGGGGCTGGGAAGAACCTGAGCTGCAGGACCAGCCTGTCTGTGAGCAGCTGTGCCCGGGGTCTCAGGGTGTTTGTGGGCTCAGTTCCCTCCTCACCTGGTGCCTCAGCCCTTTCCCCAGCTCATCTGTCCCCTTCCTCACACTGAGAAGGGCCCTGGGCTCCTGTGCTCCCTTTGTGTCCATGGGGCTGAGGCTACCCCGGTGGGAGGTTGGATGCCCACGTGCCTGAATCCCCTGGCCCAGGTCCCACGTGCACCAGGAAGCCAGCAGTGCCTCTGTATTAGCTGAGAGCCCATGCCCTGCTTTTAAAGAGGCTGCCTGTCCTCACCTGCCAGGGATTCCACTTTGGGTGACCAAGGTCATAAACCTCCACCCCCTCTGGAAGGGCTGATCTCTCTCAAGCTCTTTGCCCACTGTCTTGGCACGGCTGAAAGCACCTCCATCCCCTCCCCACACACTGACAGGGTGCCCTTCTCCCACTCAGCTTGGGAGCTCTTTGCCCAGCTCTGATGGAGTCCTGCAACCCCCTGAGCTCCTGCCAGACATTTGCACACAGTAACAAGTGTTGGATGTGTTTGTTGTTCTGAGGGTTGGGGCTGTTTTCTGTTGTTGTTTTCCCCGAGAGCTGTTTCCTTTGCTGCTCTGGGGCAGCATAGGAAGCTGTCCCTTCCAGTGAGGAGCATGGGCACCAAAGTGCTGGTTTCACTCTCCTCGCCCCCCCAGCCCTCTCCCTGTGGTGAGGGTGTCCACGCCAGGCAGGCAGGCGCGAGCTTTGGCTTTCTGGGGAGTGAGTGCAGCTGCAGCACTGGCACACACACTGTGCTGGCTGTGCTGGGGGTGTGTCCCTCTGCTTCCCACCCACCCATCCACCCACACATCCACCCACCCATCCATCCATCCACCCATCCATCCATCCATCCACGCATCCACCCATCCATCCATTCTCTCCTGTGCCCACTGTCCTTGGCACCAGCCAGGCCATGGGTGTCTGGGCCATTGCTTCCCACGCATCCACCCGTCCATCCCCTCCTGTGCACACGCCTCTTGGCAGCAGCCAGGCCATGGGGTTGTGTGGCCCTGTGCTTCCCATCCATCCATCCATCCTCTCCTGTGCCTGCTGCCCTTGGCAGCAGCCGGGCCATGGGGTGTGTGCCCCTGTGCATCCTGTCCATCCATCTGTCCACCCTCGCCCCGTCTGTGCACACACACTCGTGTTCCTGCACCCTCACCCTCACATCCAGCAGCAAGCAGGGATCTGTACAAACTTTTTTTTTTTTTTTGAGGGAAAACAACAGCTGTTTGCTTCCCTCCCCCCACAAAAAGGGACATGAAACACAAATTAAGCCCCCCAACCTGCCCTGTGTGCATACACCAAACTTTCTGTCATCTGTAGGAAATACCCAACCTCGTCCCCAAATGATGGAGGTCTGAGACAGTTGGAGTGCAGGAGGGAGAGAAACCGTGGTTTCCAAGGACTGATTAGATGGCATGCCAAGTGTATTAAATTTTGCAGACATTTTAACAGCAATATGCTAGATAGTTGGGTGTCCCCTGAGGCTGCTGGATTTTTTATATCCTTCACAGAAGGTCAAAGCCCTCTTCTGCCTGCCCCCCTCCCTCTCTCTCTCTGCTGTCTCTCTCTCTCTCATTCCGTGCCCCTTTCTCTCTGTGTCACCATCCCTCTTTCTCTCTCTCTCATATTTTTTTTGGTGCACTTTCTCCTTCTCTTTAGCTCTGTGCATATAAAATAAAAGATCAGTCATTTGTGAGTTCCCCCGTGAGTGGAAACTCACACTCCCTGTGGTCTCCTCACACAGAGATGGGTATGCTGGGGCTTTCCCCTCTCTTTTTTGCACTTTGTTTTGGGGAAAATATGTTTTCCTCCCTTCACTCCACAAACATCAGTGTTCTCCCCCCTTTTTTTATTTTTGTAGCAAAAAAAAAAAAAAAAGGGGGCAGGAAAAGAATCCATCTGGCATATGAATAATTGAAATGGCTCAACTCTGTTCCTGTTGCTGTTGTTTGCTCTCAGTTCTTCCTCCCCCGCCCCAACCGTAGCATCCCCCCGGGGTCTGGGAGTCGGAGGTAAGGATGTCTTGGTTCCCTTGAGGGAGGCGGTGAGGGGGGTCAGCACGCAGCTCATCCCATTCCTCCAGAGCTCTGTCCTGAGGACAGCGTGTGGTTTGCAGGGGGCTGGAGAGAGGGATGCTCTTCCCGGTGTCCCTGTGAGGCCTCTCCTGGCTGACCCAGGATCCCTTCCCCGGCGTTCTCCCCGCGGTGCCCCGGCCTCTCTGGCAGCCACAGCGTGCCCCTCCTGAGTGGTGACAGGTTTTGCTCTCCCCGCAGCATCTCCCTCCCTGCCTGCTCGCTCCGGTGCCTCGCAGACTTCCCGTCTGATCCCGCTCCCTGGCAGAGCGGAGCAGGATGGGGACCTGCTGTGCCGGCCCTCCCCGCGGGGATGTGCAGCTCTTCCCAGCTGCTCCGCGCAGCCAGAGCCTTCCCGTGGGTCGGAGCGGGGATCCCAGCGCCGATCCCTGTCCCGCAGCACTCGGACACAGCTGCTGGAGCGCTGTCAGGCAGCACTCGCCTCCATCCCGCTCCCTATTGAGTGCTCAGAGCCAGCGTACGGGTTAAACCCTTTAGGACATGTGGAGCAGTCTCCAGAATAACCTCCCTCCCTCCCACGGAGGTTCTCCAGTGTGTGCTTGGGTTCTCCAGCTCGGCCCCGAGATGGAGACCTGCTCAGTCCCCGGGTGCCTGAGCCAGCTGGGTGCCCGTGGGCCTGGCAGCCATGGAGCAGCTTTGGCTGTCTCTTTAAAACCATTTAGAGTAAAACCAAAGAACTTCAGTGCATTAATTCTGGATGAAGATGGGTCTCCAGATGACAGCCTGATCCATATCCTTCCCCACAAAGCAGCTTCCATTTTCCTCCTCCCCATCGCCTCCTGCCCACTCCCTCCTTACCCTGTGTCCATCTGTCTGTCTCTCATTTTCCCCTCTCTTCTGAAAGGAAAAGCTGACATAAGGTGTTGAACCTCTAAGTGTACACAAGGAGCTCCTTTTTTCTGTAGTTAGTGGGCTGCCTCTGATGAGTTGTGTGTTTTGAAGCAGGTATTTGCTGTGTGTATCTGTGATTATACTTGGCAGGCGTCGGGTGTGCGTGGTGTGTTTTTGGGGGATGTTTGTGTATTGTTGGGGAGGAGTTTATATTTAGGCTCTGTTTTTTGTGGTTTGGGGAGGTAATGTATGTATGGGTGAGATGTGTGCGTTTATCAAGCTGTTTGTGTGTGTTTTTATTCTGTCTTGGTGTTTGTTGTGTGGGCATATGTCTCTGCAGTGTGTATGTATGTAGATTTGTGTATGTTTTTCCTTGTGTGAGGTCAGTGTAGGAGTTTGGGCTTGAGTCATAAGGATTTTGTGTGTGTTTTAGGATACACACTCTGTGAATTACATATGAGTTTTGTATGTAGTGTTTGTGATGTTTGCTAATTTCATTAATTCTGATCTTTGGAGGGATGGGCTTTGGTGAGTCTTGAGTGTGTTTGGAACGTGTTTTTCATGAATGTGAATTTACAAAATTACAAGAACAGCACTGAAAAGATGTTAGAAAAGCGATCAGGGGAAAAAGACTTCTGGAAAATTCAGAGGTGAAATTGTGTCATTAGTAACATTAGAGTGGGAGGTGTTCAGGGCCAGGAAAATTCCTACAAACTGAGAGACAATGTCTTCCTTTTCTTAAAATCTTCATTTAAAAAAAGCAGGAAAAATCAGAAAAAGCAAAAATATTTCAGATGGCATTCAAATCAAGTTCAATATATATATGTAGATACACAGGTCTTTTTTTATAAAGACTCCTACACATGATCTAAAAGTTGCATGTAAAATATTTGGTAACCCAGCACTTGGTACAAATAATTAGATATTTATATCTAATAAAACTGGTTTGATGGGGAAATCACTCTCTTCTGTGCAGGTTTCCATTTGAAGGCAAGTTTCGGTGCTTCTGTTTGTTTTTTCTGACAGCAAAACCTGGGGTTTGGCACAGACAAAACATATTCTCTGTAAATATCTAAATATCTGTTCTCTGCCATAAACATTGAGAGATGTGCCCAATCATGTCAGAGGAGCCTATTTATGCACTTTGTGCTTTCATGTTGCTCTCAGGGAGCTTTGTGGGGAGGAGAAACGCGCTGCAAACTCTGGGCCGAGGGGGTGATCGCTGTCCCTGGGTGAAGCAGCAGCGTCTGGCACACAGGGTGTCACAGGTGGGGGATCAGGGGCACACCCCACTCCGTGAGCCCCTTCAGAGGCAGCACTGGACCTTCAGGGCCCCTCCAGAGTCCCTGGGCAAATGCCAGAGGTGGGCAGAGAGCTCCGGATGTGCCGGGGGCTACACGTCCAGGACGTGGAGCATCCAGCGTTGCTGCGCTGGCCCTGTGCAAGGCAGACCATCAGCCACCCTGCTGTGGCTCCTGGAGCTGGTGGGTCCCTGGTGGGCTTGTTACCATCAGGTTGGATAAGGAAATTTGGGTTATTTGTGCCGCCAGGTGAGCGGCCGCCTGTGGGCAGCAGTGCCGGAGCAGGGTCCCTGTGGGCAGAGCAGGCACTCAGCTGGCACAGCGAGCCCTGGACGGGCTGACTTTTCTCTGGCCTCATCCAGGAGAAGTGTGTCATGCAGCCAGAGGCCTCTCTCTGTGTATTGATCTCTGCTAACACAGTTGTCACTGGGAAGGGCCCTGCTCTGGGCAGCTGGAGGGGTGTTCAGCAAGGGGCTCCCGCTCCGTGCCGGGATGGGTTTCTCACCCGTGCCCAGGCTGTGTAAATCCCTGAGTAACAGTACCACTATCCTGGGGGGGAGGCTTTGATCTTGATTTACTCTAGTGTTGCTGCAAAAAGAGTCTGGCCCACTGCCTTGTGGAGGAGGTAAAATTACCACAGATAAAACCCAGTCAGCAGAGTGGAGTCTGGCTGCTTTTGTTCTCTGCTCAGGCCTTGTGGCACTGGGTGTGCAGCGCTGGGGGAAGGGGCTGTGCAGCAGGTACAGCTGGGTGAGGAGCAATTTCCTGCTTCTCAATTAAAATATATGTATAAAGATGTGTAAAGAAGTTGCTGTGGGTTAAGTGGAGGCAACCGTTTAGGTCTTACCCAGTTTTGAACCTTGGATTCTCAAACAAAATGAAATGATGGTGGTAGGTGACAAGGTGGTAAGTGCAGAAAGTTTTCATTTAGAAAACAGCCACATGAAGTATTTGAAGGAAAATGGTGTTTCCTTCTGTACATGAACAACTACACAGAATTACTTTGGCTTTGTGAAAAGTTTGACTGTTACTTCATTTACATTTTTCATCTCAAAAAGTTTTGGTAAGAAAGATTTTGCTTGAGTGGAAGGATTTGTCTTTAAAGTACTTTTAAAAAGATGAGTCATAGTTTATTTTCCTGTAGACTTTCACAGCACTGCTAACATAATCTAGCATTGCATCTGTTGGTTTTTGGAGGTTTTTGTTCGTTGAACTAAGCTAAGCATATTTTGAAAAGGCTGGGAAGGCTGACGTTGGGATTGAGACTTCTCCAGGAACAGGAGGCTGGGAGATCCCGTGGCAGTAGTGTCAGTTTTTAGTGCTATCACAGTCCCCCCCAACTACCAGGCTTTAATTACAGCTCCTGGCCAGGATGTGTCCCTCCTGCAGAGCCAGGATTATGTGTGTGTGCACCACTGCCTGGTGCTTTTCCACACCTGTGCCTCCAAAAAGTGAGTGTAACCTACCCCACCATACAACGTCTCTGTGGATGTGACGGGATTCCTTCCACCCCGGGTTTATTCCGTTTGAGGTGTGGGGGAGACTCCGAGTGAGAACAGTGTAGCTGTGCCATCAGCTTTAATAGCTCCTTTTAAAAAATAGAAGGAATTAATTCACAGTCCTCCCAGAAGAAGAACAAGATCTTAGTAATTGGCACCTGGAAATGTCAGTCAGATTTCCCCTCCTTGTTTCCAGCACTTTGATGGTGTGTTTGCTGCTGGATGTGACTTTAACAAAAAGTTAAAAAATTAAAAAAATAAATAAAATAAATTTAAAAAAGCCTTTCCTTCATGCATATGGAGTTTTTTGGGAAAAAAAAAAGGTATTTTAATGCTTTCTATTAAATTGGGACTAAAAGTGGTGTCTTAATTTGCATTCATTAGCATATTTGCATATAGATCACTGAAATGGTGGAAGAGGAGAAGAGCCTATAAATGAAATTCTTTTAAAGGCACAGGCATCCTTTTATTTATTTTCAGTCTCTCTCCCCTTTGCAAGGCTCCAGTTGACCACCAGCTGGACAGTGTTGGTGGCTTGGAGTGAGATGCAGCTGGGAAGGGAGGCCCTTGGGATACAGGAGGTGGGGTTGTGGTGGACAAGTTGAGGTTTGGGTGCCTGTGGCCACCTCCAGGTGCCAAGGACAGGCTGTGGTGGGGCAGGGTCTGCTGCCAAACCCTCCACTTGCATCTCCACATCGGCCAGAGGCCTCCTGCCTGAGGAGAGCAGTGCCCAGCTGGGATCTGGGAGAGCAAAGGGTTTGGCCACGCAGAGCCAGTGGGTTGTTAAAGAGGTTCTGTGGCTCCTTAATCAGACAGGAAAGATGCACTCATGGCTCAGACCCGTTCCCTGGAAATCTGTCACTTGGGCTTTAATTTCTTTGCTCTGCTCTCATACCTTCCCATACGTTCTCTCCTGTGAACAGATCTCTTTTCCCAGCCTAAATCAGGGGAAAAGCATTTATAAATTTCCTCAGGCTTTGCACTGATTTGCTTGTAGTCAGTTATAATAATAATAGGAACAGTTACTCTTTTGAAGTAAATTCCCCAGTTGTATTTCCCTGTGATGCAAGATACTTCCACAGTACAGTTCTTGTCTGACATGATGTGCTGCCTGGCTGTTAAAAAGGTAGTTTGAGTGGTTCCCAAGTGTTCCTTCCAGGCTGCAGGTGTTTGTAAGTTGCCCTGTAGATGGACCAGCCAGTTTGAGATAAAGACTGTAGTGAAGACAGATAAATCAATAATGAGAAACACTCCTTCCTATGGAGTTGAAAACTGGCATGGAAAGGGGGACTAGAAACATTCCGTGGAGTGTGACATGCCCAAGGTGTGTGACAGGTCAGAAATGGAGTGTGGAACAGCTCTGCCCAAGAGAGGACAGTTTGGATGTCCAAGTGAAATTCCCAAACTTGAGGAACAATTAAAGCAGAGAGAAGACAGTCCACCAAGAAAAAAATGGGAGCTTAGGCTACAGTTTACACTGGCCCAGGCTGTTCTTAGGAGCTGTGGTTTGATCCTGGCTACAAAGCCATTTAATAAGATTCCAGGCCATGTTGCAGGAGGTAATTCAGCTGGGCAGCAGCGTGCCAGGGTGCCCTGTTTGGCTCAGAGCCCTCCTCCTTGGAGAATTCCTCTCCAGGGGGCTGCATGTGCTCCCCCTCTCCCCGACCCTCGCACACACACCTATCACCTGCAACACACTGAAAATCATGGGATGGTGGAGAAACCAAACAGCCAAAGGATCGAGGGTGTTTGGTCCATGTGGCTGTGGCTTATTTGGGGAAGGGAAGGAGAAGGTGGTGTGAGAGTAGCCAGGGGTGTCTGCAACCCAAGCAGGGCTCTGTGCTGCTCCCACTGCCCACCCAGAGGATCCCACCGGGCGCTGGAAGGAAGGGGATGTCTGGGAGCGCTCCGAGGTGTCCCCCAGGCTCGGGGCAGCCCCAGCATCTCGGCGCTTGTGGCTCGGGAAGCCCCTTGACACAGCAAGGGCAGACGAGCAGGAGAGGCTCCCCCAGCGCGGGGCAGCGCTTCCCGGGCCCGGGAATGAATGGGAGCGGCGCGGGGAGGGCCGGGCCGGGGGAGCCGGAGCTCCACCGCTAATGAAAATCGGAAACCGATTGAACAGCACAAGGTGCCCAGGCAGCAGGTTGTGGAAATGAGGAAGGGAAAGGGGGGGAGTGTGGGGGGCTAATGGAAGCTTCTGCGAAGCGGATGTCGTATTGATTGCTGTGTGTCTATATTTATATATTATCAAGTATATAAACTTCAGCAGATGTATGGCGCATAGATAAATAAAATGCATGCTGAAAAATTAATGAAATGTACATGCAAATCCACCACCATCGATCACACCGGCTGCCAGGACCAGAGGGCTTTTTACTTTTAGGCTTTTTCCTTCCTTTCTTTCATATGTTCTCCCTCCTTCCCCTCTGGGGAAAAAAAAAAAAAACAAACCCCAAATTCCCCTACTTGAGAAATTCCTCATCCAGGCCCGGATGAAATGTGGCAGGATTTTGTGAGGATCTCAGTATTTCGTGTGAGTGCTGCCTGTGAGCTGTGTGGGCAGGAGGCAAAGCAGTGTGGCAGCACAGGTGAGGAGCTGGGAATGAGAGGGTACCTGGGAGGTGGCAGAGCCGTGTTTCGCCAGGAGCAGATGGCCCCCGTGAGCATAAAGGAGTCTGGGCAGATGCAGGCTGTGTGAAAAACATCTCTAAAGTGGGAGGGAACTGTTATTTTAGGGAGGTCCCCAAAGAGCTTTATTGCCTCCAGTCGCTGCTCTGGTGGTGGCTGCAGGAGGGTTACAGGCAAAGTTAGCGGGACTGGGATGGGAAGACAAACCTGCAGCGTAAGATTCTGGGCTGAGAGTAGCCCCTGGGAGCTTTGTCACCAAGTTCTGCAAGGGTGGCACAGTGGGAAAGGTTCCTGTGTGCTTTTTCTTCAGGGGTAGTAAATGCCTGAGGAGTTAAACATGGGAATCTCCCTTTGTGCTGGGGACTGCAGCGAGTCCTGCAGGACTGTGGGAAGCCTTGTTGGCTCGTGGAGCTGGGAGGGCAGCTCACCCGGCTCCTCCCGACCTTAATCCTTCTGTGCCTGTGCTGCAGGTATGTCCTGTCTGCCCTTTGCAGGCTTTTTATTGAGGTTTACCTCACTCTGCTCAGAGAAGCAGGAAGCAGAGGACTATGCTTGGATGGTTTGACTCCCATGTGTCCCTTCCTGACAGCCAAGTCCCCATCGTCCTGGAGTGAACATTTACCACGTCCCCTCTCCTTCCCGGAGCGGACACTTTCCACGTCCCCTCTTCTCACCACTTGTGCTGCAGCTGGCAGGGGCTGTCTGGGCACAGCACTAGGGCCCTGTGCAGAGCAGCCTGGTGCCCCTTGTCACCCTGTGTGGGAGCAGAAGCCAGGGCCCGAGAGAAGAGCAGTGCCAGGCTCTTGAACATCATCCCCAGCTTGGGGCAGGGCTGGTTGGCAGCCAGGCAAAATCATCGTATGTCCCCTCAGAGGAGTGTGACCATCCCCTGTGAGCCCCTGGGAAGCCAAGAGGAGGGTGGCCATGGGAGGGGAGTCTGGAGCTCTTTTAGGCACCCAGCTCCCAGGGCTGCTGGGGGCAGGGGGACGGGTATTTTTAGCCACTCTTTCTGTAGTTGCTGTTTGTTGTTCGCTGTGTCCCATTGTGAATGGTGATGCTCCGCGCCCGCCGAGGGTCACCAAGAGTTTAATAGAGCAACCACACAGCTCCTTGGTGCTGCAGCTGGTGACCCACTCCCAGCTTTGCTGCAGGCTCTGCCATACCCATCCTGCTGCCCCAGAGCAGAGCCAGCAGGGCACGGGGCTGGGGTCCAGGCACAACTGGGGTTTGCTCTGCATGTCTTGGGCAGCAGCTGGGCACTAGTGCTCTCTTCTACCTGCTGCTGTTTCTTAGCAGTGTCACATGCTTTCTCTTGTTCCCTTTAGCCTCTGATTTCAGCACTTGGTTTGACCTGCTTTTCGGGGTGTGCTCCGAACAGAAACTGTGGGTGAGAACCCGTCAGAGATCGCCTTCCTCTGCCCGTCCAGTGTCAGTCAGGTCAGGCTGTGCCACTCCTGCAGGCAGAAACTCTGCCAGGAATGGATTTCCTCAGTTTGGCAGACCACATTTCATGTCGTTGCCGTGAACCAGGCGAGAAATTCGAGGTTGGGGATGTGTTAGAGCCCAGGCAGCTGCAGCGCGACTCTAGAGGTGTAAGATGGCATGTGGTGACCTGCACTGAGGGCGCTGGGCTGACCTCGAGGCTTCTTTGCTGGGCACAAAGATCACAAGCAGTGCTGGTGTGGGCCAGCCCTTCGAGTGGGGCTGTGAGGGCAGGCAGCCCACGCGGGCACAGCTCGGTTCCCCGGCGCGGAGCCGCCGTGCGTGGGCCTGGCTCCTCTCCCCGCTGCCTCCTTGCAGCCGCGGGGGGAAACTAAGGGAGAGTTCAGATGACAATTAAAAAGCCAAAGAAAACCCCACAGAAGACGAGCAGCAAGGCAGGGCGTTTTTTTTCTTTGACACTTTTTCATTCCCCCCCTACTCCGTCTTCCTCCTGGTGTTTCCAGGAGACTCTCTCGTCGGCTCAGAAAGCTGCGTAGGCCCATGGCGGCTCAACCTTTCCCTCTCCCCGAGCCCCGGTCTAATCAACCCCTATAATTTATGCAGAAAATATGATTTATATTTAATTTCACCACACTTGCATTGTTAATTTGAGATGTAATTAACCCGTCGCTATGACAACTAATTTCGTGATGCCGTAAATTACCGCCGTCTTTTCATCAAAATTCAGTTACTTTGGCTCCTGTGTGCAATGTACTGATGCAATTAGGTTGCTAAGGGCAACCCAAAAGTGTTCAATTTCTTTTGTGTATCTGCAGTGGGGTAGAAGCTCTGGTGTGTTATCCCAAAGTCCTGTTTTCTTTGGTAAAGAGCAGGGCAGACGAGTCCATGGAGGAATGTGCGTGAGGGAGACGGAGCGGAAGAGTGTCCTGCGCTGGGGTTTCCCTGCGCGAGCCTCTCCACCTCTCCCTGGGTTTATTTCTCTAATTGTTTTAAAAGAGCCGGGCTCCTGGTCACGCATGACCCTGTTTGTCTTAAGCCAGCACTCTCTGTCTTCTCCCTTCCTCTCTCCCAGGCTTTTCTCCTTGCTGGTTTGGGGAGAAACCGGGCAATGAGGGAAGACTTTCCCTGCTGCTTTCATCCTAAACACCAGCAACGCGCCTCAGTCCTTCCCTAAGAGTTTGTGTCCCTCTGAATTTGTGTGTGTGCGCAGAGAGAACTTGTTTATATAGATCTCCCCCCCCTTCTTTATTTAAAACAAAAACCCTCTGTGTTGCTTTTGTCACGTTAATTCCCATTTTGCCAACACCAGGGGCCCAGGCAGACGAGTTACCAAGGAACACAAAATTTTAATTAGTGTATTTTAATCATTCAGGCTTTCCGAGCTAATCCACATACCCTAGAGAATTCCCGAGATGCAGCACTGCTCTGCTTTACCATTTATTGTTGAGTCTATTATAATTACTGTTAGCAGGTGGGGACTGGGAGATGTTTATTATGAGTTTTTCATCTTTAGTATAATTACCGAAAAAAACAAAATAAAAAGATGTCGGTGCATTTTGTTTTCCTAGAGGTTTTTTTTTTTCTGAGGGGGGTATTTTTCCCCATCCCTTCCAGGCAGGTGCTCACCAATTAATGCTTTTTTCTCTGTTTTTATTTATTTTGTTGATCACTGAGTCACCTTTACTTTTTCAAGATTGAAGTAGAAGCCAGTGGCTCGTGGATGGAGTGAGTTTACCTAATTTAGGGCAAGAGATTAAGCTGGGACAGAACTAGACACGCTCAGGATCCCAGCCACTGTGGGTGGGTAGAGTGTGCTCAGGAGGGATGTCTCCATTTGGGGAGAGTTTGTTTGTGTTTTCACTGCTTTGCTGTGTTTCTTAAGTGGTAGAGTTTCATCAGCATGATTGACAGGAGTCAGGAGCAGGTAGGAAAACGTGCCTGTGTGCAGGTGTGTGCACAACTGCCCCTGCTGTGTGTGCAGAAGTGTGGGTGGGCACCTTGGAATGTGTTTCTGAAGGATTCAGTTGTGTTTCCAGGGGTGTGCAGAAGCCTTCCACGATCAGAGCGTGGTGAGGCGCTAAATCTCTGGTGTACAGGGAGTGTTCAGTGTGGAGAAGGAAGGAGGGTCATTCCCTGAGCTCTGAAGTAGGATACTTTCATCAAGTGAGCCCTTTATTCATCCTGGCCACCGCAGACAAACACTACCACTGCCTTTTGAAGCTCAGCTTTGCTGTGTGATCCTTGTAAAGGTTCTGGCCTCTGGTTTTGCAGCTGTAGTTTGTAGCAGCCTGGGGAGTGTCTGTGCCTGTCCTCCAAGACCAGCTTCTAGGCAGGCAGGTACCTTCTCTGGGTACAAGTGCCTGGGCAGGGAGTGAGGGGGTGCACAGGCTGCAGGCAGTGCTGCTCCCTCTTCTCTGTGGTGGCCTGATGAAAGTTGGGAAAGGTGAGTCGGTCTGAGAGCATTAGTTCCCTCCCCATTGCATGCCATGACATCAGGTAACATCTTTAATTTTATAGTCTGTGGAGTTCTCTAGGTTCTATCTCATTTTGGGGTTCCAACAGACTCTCATATCCCTAAGCAAAACCCCCTTAGAGAGGCCAAGTTTCACCTGCTTCCACCTCTGCCTGATGATTTCTGCCTCATTCCATGTCTGCTCCAATGCCATTTGAGGAATAAGCCTGTTTCAGACCATCCAAAAGCTGATGGGGCCCCCTCTCCTCTGTTCTGCTGGCTCTGTGGGCTGAATTTCTCTGGACTTAATTGAGACCTCAGAGGGAATTTACAGCTAGGTGTGTTTTTAAGCCTCTCCTTTATCCCTATCCAAGTCTGCAGTTAGGAATCCCCACAGCAAATTTTCATCTTCAGGGACTTCTCTGGGAAAATTCCATGATGAATCTGGACAGCTGTGGTCAGGGACAGCTCAGATCCATACTGTGCCTCTTCCCACCTCACAGCTGAATCAGAGAAATGAGTCCTTTCTCCACCTTACACTTTAAAGGCTGAGTGCAAACATTTTCTTCTCCTTGATGACGATTTTCAAGTTTTCCTGGAAAATTCCACATCTCTGCACGAGGCCGAGGCTCTGGCTGGGGTGAGACCAAGCAGGATTAATTAATAAAGCTCAGTAGCTTACACAGGAACTCTGTAATATAATTATAGCTTCTGGAAGAAAAGGCCCTGGAGTCGGAGAGGTCTGTGAGAATTGCACAGGGTTGGGAAGAGTGTCCTTTGAGCCCTGCACATTTCCCTGAACCCCTGGCCCATCCTTCCCTTTGCTTTCCAGTTCAGAGGGAGTTTCTGTGCCCCAAAGTGCCCAAGTGCCCTTTGCAGCTGGCTGTTCTTGCTGCCAACTTGCCCTTGAAACTGCTCACAGGGCTCTTCCCACTGAGAGGGGCATCTGCTCCTGAGCTCAAACCTGCTGGCTTTGGGAGCCTGTGTGCATTCCAGCTTCGGCACAGCCCCAGCCAGGGTCTGGCCATCGGCAGGGACAGCTCCTGGGAGTTCAGGGGATCTCCCACTCCTCCTCCTTCGCCTGCTTTCTCCCTTCCAGCTCTTTGAACTGTCTTCCTCCTGCTCCAGAGCAGCTCCCAGGAAAACCCTTTGTGTCCCCTGCTGCACCTTCCCACATTCTTCCAAGATCCCGCCATCCTGGGCAGCGCCGGCCCTGGGCAAGACAAGTGCCCGGAGCGAGCTCCATTGAAACTTCCATGGCCAGCTGGGGACGGACCCATCCCCAGGGAGACAGCGCTGTGAGCCCGGGCTCGGGGGGAGGCTTTTCTTCTGCTCCCTCCAAACTTTCCCAGCCTGGCCGCGGCTCTACAAAGAGGCCCTGGCCCCGTGCGCGGGGCCTTCCGCACGGAGGGGTCTCGCCAGCTCCTCTTTATTGAGTCTTCAAGCGCTGGCAGGACACTCCATTAAAAAGCCATTCGCTTTTGTGTCCCCAGGCCCCCAGCCGGCTCCCGCTCATGTGACACTGGCCACAGTTGTAAAACAACAACACAAATAGTTGGCAACTACTGAGGGTTTTTTCAAACCAAGGTCGTCATAGCAACTTTCCCCAGTCAATCACTGGCGAGGCAGCCTGCGAGGGGTGCATCTGATGGCAGGGCAGCCCCGCTGCCGAGGAGCCCCGAGCTCTCGGGGATCCCTGTCAGGGACACTCGTCAGCCTGCTCAGATGCTTCCCATGTTAGTGAAATGCAGGCGCGCAGGGCTGCTACGGGAATGGGAAAAGGCCAGTCCTCCATCCCAGAACTTCCCTCAGCCTGGACCCAGGCCGCAGTGTCCCCCTTCCCGCTGGCAGGATGCCATAGGGAGAATCCCTCACTACCCGGCATCGTGCCAAAGGGGGCATCCAGCCCTCCCCCCCAGTTTGGCACAGTTCCAGGGGGGCATCTGAATCCCCCCCAATGCCTGGCACGGTGCCGAGGGGCATCTGAGTCCCTCTGCCCGTGGCGCTGTGCCCGGTGGATCCGAACGTGGCACATTGTCCTTGCGTGTGGCTCTGCGCCAGGTTTGATCAGCACTATCAGCCACTGCTGTGTCTTGCAGGATGTAGGACCAGGAAGTGACTTGGCGCTCCTGTGAACTCCTGGGCTGGCAGGGAGGTGGGTGAATCCCACAGGTTCTGGCATGAGCAGAGGAGGTGGCGTGGCTGGGAAGAGACAGCTCTGCTTAGCAATCGAGCTGGAGGTCACAGCTTTGTGGCACGGGACAAGGGCCGAGTTAGGGGAGCAGGATGGACCCTCCCACCATGGTCTGGGGTCCAGCTGCCACTGGGAGCAACCAAAGGGAGCATCTCCTCTACTCCTCCCATCCCTTGCTCCTTTCCTCCTCCCTGGTGGGCCTGCAGGACCCGCCAGTGTGGGTGCCTCTCCTGTCATTCCCTTCTGGTCTTTGGAGCACCTCAGTGCTGCTGGGCTGTTAACAGCTCCACTTTTATGACTTTGTTGCCTTTCCTGGTACATCCTGAAGTCTTCCCAAGTCTTGTGAGACAACAGCCTGGGCATACCCCAGGCAGTGCATGCAGCCAGTCTTGGCTGGACTACTCCCACCTGTGCAGGTGCCCACGGCCTGTGCTGCAGAAGATGGTGTTTGCTATCACTTCTGTCCCATGGCAGGCTTTCTGAGCAGAGCAGACCTTGGGCTGACGTTGTTGTCTTCACATCTCTCTGCTTGAGGTTCCCTGGCTGCCTCGAGTGACTCCTGGAGGGGAGGAATGTTAAAAATCCGCTCTTGTAGTAAGTTGGCACCATATCCAGCCACCGTCTGCTCTGTGCCAGAGCTTAGTAAAATGTTGGCGAGGCTGCTGCTCTGTACTCAGGCCCCCCCTTCCCCTTTTGTCTCGGTTGGTTTGGCAATTGCACGGTGGTAACACAGCTCAGGGTGGCACAGGAGCTTTGCTGCCCATATGCAGCTGGAAAGTGGAAAGGGATTTCCAGGCAGAGCAAATGATAGAGGGAAATAGGATGTGAGGGTCTGTGGCAGCAAGCCAGGGGCATGCCAGGCGTTTTGCTAACCCTGGCACCTTGGCTGTGGCTGGGGAGAGGCTGAGGATGGATGTGCCCCATCCAGCCTCCAGAGAAGGTGCTGGGGGCATGTTGCTCCACGGGTGGCCGGGTCCCTTGGCTGCTGCTGGAGCCGGGATCTGAGGGGGCTTGTGAAGGCTGCCAGCTCTCTGCAAATCCCATTTCTTGGCACTGTGGTTCCAGGCACGGGAACTGTTGGCCGGGGCAGGGGAAGAGGGATGCCGGCTCCTTCACTTTGTTGCTTTGCATCTCCGTCACTCTGTCTCAGTTCTTTCATTCATTTGTTCTTAATTATTTGTTAATTTCCTTCCCTTCTCCCTCAATTTGTTCTCTCAGTCGTTTGCTCTCTCATTTGCTTTTTCTTTCTTTTGCTGCTGTTCTTTGCTGCTTAATTTCCTTCTTTCATTCCTCTCCCTCTTAGTTGTTCTCTCTCATTCCTTCTGCTTTTTTCTCTTCTTCCCTCTCCCCTCCCCTGGGCATTTTCAGTATCTCTGGCTTTTTCCTTGTGTTGTTTCTAATCCCAAGTGAGTTACTTTCCTTCAGAGTGAGACACTCGCTCTTCCATGCAGAACTCCTGGTGCCGCTGCCCCTTTCGTGCAGCACTTGGCAAAGCATCCCTTACCTTTGGGCTTTAGACTTCGAGGGTGGCCCCAGTGAGTGAATTGATGGGGGCTGGCACTGCAAAGGGAAGGAGGGAGCAGCACTCAGGTGTGATGTTGGCTGAGAGCAGGCTCAGGGCCCTGGCAGAGGAAGGGCGCGGAGGTGGCAGGGCCGTGTCCGTGACCCAAGGTGGTAGGGCCGTGGGTGGGCCCTGGCTGTGCAGGAAAGGGCACGTGCCACCGCGCTCACCTGCCTCCCACCCACCCACCCACCTCCTCTCCCGCNCCCATCCTCGGGCGGCTCCCACACGCGCCCGCCGCCCTTGGCACGCACGGCGGGAGCGCACATGCCCGTGCACATCTGTGCCCACATGTCACCGCGCACACGCCACCGCCAACCTGCGCCCATGTGCTTCCCCAGCCANAAACCCAGCCCGGGCTAAAGCGCTGTAACATAGTAGCTGCCTGAACTCCCGATTCAAAGGTTAATATCAAAATCTGGAGCGGATTACCTAAAAATTACTTACAACACCATTAAAATTCTGAACTCTTTTTGTTGTGGCTGTAAATTAATTTAAAATGTCAGTTTTTTTGAGAAATCCAATAAGAAATTGAGCCAACGGAGCAATCTGTAAACTGTCTGGCACAGAGGAAAGTGTGTCTTTTCAATCGACAAGAAAAAATATGGGGCTTAACTGGAACCATATGGCAGCGCACTTGAGAGAAATCTGCTGAAGAGGAGGGAGGGGAGGGGGAACCCAAGCAGGCAGGAGCAGCGGGAGAGCTGGCGGCTTGTGTGGGAGAGGAGCCGGGGCGGCCCGGAGCAGGGGCCGGTGAGACAGGTGCATGGAGAGGGCAGGCCCTGGGAACAGGGAGAGCCCTCGGCTCAGCCAAGCCCCCCATGCCAAGCCATCCCCTGCAGAAAGTGATGGAGCTGTTCCCAAAGTCCCCACAGGCAGATGCTGATGTGAAGGGGCATCTTGTTTGGGAACTGGGAACTAGGAGCTGCTTAGGGGACGCTGAAGGGCTGAGCAGTGAGGGCAGGTGGAAAATGAGGTGCTAAAGTGGGTTTTCTCTGGTGTCTGTGCCTCTTGCTGGCCCACCAGCATCCTGCCACCCAGTTCCTTCAGTGCCCTCCCAGCACGGCCCCTCTGACCACTGTCCCCCTTGCCAGGAGCTGTGGATACCATGGATTGGGGGTGGCTCCAACCCAAAGGCAAGGTGGGCAGCGGGAGGCTGGTGGGGAAGGGCTGTGACTCCACATCCCCTGCCCCAGCCCCCTCTCCTTTGGCTCACATCCCCACAGCATTCCTCGTGCTGGTGAGAAACCCAGCTTCCCCTCTGTGTCTCCTGCCTGCCGACATGTGTTACCCATTAGGCCTTAATTTCAGAAGATTTACAACACATTAAGTAATTTGTAGGTTATTTCAACTTTAATCTGCTGAAGTCGAGAAAATCAAAATTAAATTCAAAACACACGGATCTTCAAAGTACTGGGATTGGGGACGGGAGGGGGTTGTTTACCAACCATTGCTTGTCTCTTCTCCCATGCCACTGCCGCTGTGTCTCTTGCCCCCTCCTGCGATGCTGCCCTTCCCGCCACCTTTGCTGGTAGCAGGGGTGACAAAAGGCTTCAGGGACCTCCTGGTTTTGGGTGAGGGGTGTCACTGATGGCAGGATGATGCCTTCTGGAGGTCCTTAGACTGACTGACCACCTCCATGGCACAAGAGGGAAAGCCTGACAGTGTCTGTGCTGTCTGTGGTCGTGTCTGTCATGAGCTTGAGGGGTGGCTGCACCAGTGCTCCCTGGGCTCTGGAGACAAGGATCCTGCCTCTCTGTGCCTCACTGCTGTGCTGGGAAGGGCACCGTGCCTTGTGGGTGTGCTGAAGCTGTCAGGCATTTAGGTGCTGTGGAAAGAGAGTCTGTCAGCCCAAAAGAGGTAAAACACATGGGGACCTGGGGGCAACTGCTGTGCCAGGCCTTCCTGCTGCTCTTCTCCAGCTGTGGAACTCTGTCCCTCTCAGGAGTGTTCCTCTCACTGAAAAGTGACTGCCATGGTACCCTTCACCTACTCTTCTTTGTCCATCTGCAGGTAACATCACAGGAACCCTGTCCACATCGTGGATCTGTGGTTGGAGATATCCCTGTGGGATTTATCCAACATTGCCATCAGCCTGCTGAGCATACCTCCTGCCCATGGCAGGATCAGATCATTGACAGCTTTCAGAACTGGTCTGAAACTAGTTTAATCATTCCTTTTAGTGATTAGAAAAGCCGGAACTGAGATCTTCCTTAAACTCTTGGGGTGGGATAATGAACTAGTTGAATCACAGAACTGGGAGTCTTTTCTGATGAACAGAGGCTGTTAAGGCATTATCTTGGGGCCCAGGAGATCTAAGATTTGTCTCAGTTCTCTACTCTGCCAAGTTCTGTGTTGATCTAAAGCAAATCTCTTACCCCATTTGTGCCTCAGTTCCCTGCCTGTGCCACTGAGATAACACAGTTGGTGGAGAGTTGTGAGGAAGGATGTGTTGGTGTCAAACTCTGCCGTGCTGAGGGGCTGGGCCTGGGCTGGCTCCTGGAGCTCCTGGAGTAGAGTCCCCAGGTGGTCTCAGTGCCTCAGTTCCCCCATGTGTGCAGGGAAAACATTGGCTTTTTTCTTTCCCTGGACTTTGATGAATGGAAAGTGCGTGTGTCACAGCTCTGCTATTTCGCACTGATCTCTCCACCCACATCCCAGACAGTTTCCGGGTTCCCAGCCCACCAAATCCCTCAGGCACCTCTTCAGGGGCCCTTTCCTCTTCCAGTTGAGTGCCGCCTTATCCCAGAGCTGGGTGGTGGGGTGCAGCAGACATCCCATTTGGGAGCCATCCAGAGCTGCTGAAAGGATGAGCGTGCTGACGAGTCGGTTTTTGTGCGTCCCTGCATCGCAAGGGTGCTCGGCCCAGAGCTGACTCTGTTGCCTTGGCTGTCTGTGAGCCAGATCCCCTGGAAGTCAGCTTTATCAGGAAATGTGTCATTGAGTTATACTTTGGGAGACAAGCACTTCTGAGGGCGATGTCCCCAGTTCTGCTCCAGCGAGGAGTCTGGAGGTGCAGGAAGTCTTCGAGCGTGTTACACTTCATCTACATCTGTAGGTTTTCCTGCTTCAGGCCTGAATACCTGGCTCTGTCCATCTCATATTCTTGCCTGTGCTGGGAAATTTTTATCAGTACCATCACAGATTTGTATTTTCTCTGAGATTACTTCACACGCCTTACACAGCTGCTCTGACCTGTTTATGGGGCTAGATGTGGGTACAGATGTGGCAAACGACTCCGTGTTTTATACAGACCACTGGGCAGCCAGCACAGTAGTAACTTGCAGTCCCTTTTGGCCTGGCTTGGTTTTAAACCAGATGTCAAAGCATGTATGCTTTAAAACAGAAATTGTTTCTCTAGTCTCTGCAGAGTTCATCTCCTGGGTCTTCTCCTTGCAGGGAAGAAAGAAAAGGATTTGTGTAGAGCAGTTGTTTGCTAACCCTTATGAAAAGTCTTGTGTAGAAAAGGTAAAAATTAATTTTGATATGTATTAGCTGGTCAAGCTAAACCCTGGAGAGCCCCTCAGATTCACACTAATAAGCTAAAACACATTAAAGCTACAACCTGCCTTATCCACACGAAGCGTGTCTCTGTTGAACTGGATGGCAGAACTCCTGGTGACTTCATTAAGACCCAGATTTCACTTCAATTTTAGTGGTGTCAGGAATCTGCTGACCTGTCCTAACACCCTGAAAGTTAAATTAAATGCTTTTCCTCACTGCTCTCTCAGATACAGGTGGTGGTGTGAATTTGTGCTTTTTTGTGGGGAGTGCTGGCCTTGGAGGGGAGCACTGGAGATCTTTGCCCTGCACGGGAGTGCTTTGGGCAGTTAGTCTGGGCTGTGGGGCTGAGATGTGCTTACAGCCCTTTCAGCTTTCTTCCCCCTCCTTCTCTTGAGTGTGTATTATTATAGGGGGGCTGATGTGCTGAGTCAAGGAATTTTTTGAGAATATTCAAGGGTCCTATGTTGGAAGATGGTGCAGTGGAACACGAGTACACACTCCGACAGCCCTGGTGCCACTTAATTCAGGTTTAGTGCCCTTAACCCTCTTGAGAAGATCAGCAAAAGTTCAGACTTCATGCAAGGCGAAGGAGCCTCATTGCCCTCTTCAAGCAAAGGGGAAATCAAGTCACAGGAAAAGTTAAATGAATAATTTACAGGTGTTCATGAGCCTTTGGCAGATCAGGGAGTGGCGCTTGAGCACCCGCCTCTCAATCCTGTGCTCTGACTTCCAGATCAAACGTTCCCAGACTTCTTTCAATGGATGGGAGGCAGCTGAATAGAGAGTTGGCCTGATTGATGCCCTTTCTGTACATAATCACAGAATTTCCCTGTGGCAATTCCAGCAATTGCTTACGTGGGAGGTAATGGCAGGAAAATACTCTCAGTAGAATTTGTATGCGCTTTGTGTTTGCCTAAACCTGATCTCCTTGAAGTCCCAGAAGTTTGACTAGCCATTTCAGTGCCAGCAGAATTGACCCTGGTGCTGGGCAGTTTTGCAAATTTGTGCCTTCTCAGTTGCTCTGAAATCAGGTGAGGAGCGGGGGAAGGAGGAGGAACCATCCACAGAAGTCAGCTCTCCATCAGGTGATATTCCAGGGCAGGTATCAAACACCCAGCAGCTGAGAACCTCAGCTTTTAACCCTCCTGCCTTCAGGATATGTCATCTCTGGTGTCCTTAAGCATCTTGGACTCTCAGATATGGTAATCTTTGGGTCTTGTGCTCACCCAAGGGTGCAGGAGAGGGGGCTGTGCTCGTCTGTAGCCAGGGACAGCACAGCCTGTGTGGTGTGGGTGAGCAGCACAGCTTGGCAGCTCCCGCCTCTGCCGTGGGCTCTGACCAAGGCTGAGGTCTCACAGCTCACGTGGGTGTGCTCAGCAGTGCCTTTAAACCATCTGGCCACAGCGTGGGCAACACAGACTGTGGTACAGCCTGATTGCCCAGGGCTCTGTTCAGCTTCTCCAGAAGGTTTTGCAGCCCTTGTAGAGCTGGGGCTGCTCAGCCTGAGGTACCCAAGAAAGCTGCAGTGCAGACACAGCCTTGATGACTTACTGTGCCCTTTTCCATGCTCTCCCTCTCACTGCCCTCTGTGCCTTGTGCCTGGTGGGTAAAGAGATGGTGCCTGCTGTGAACAGTCATGGAGTTTGTTGGCTGAGACTGGGATAGTAATTTGTCCAGTGCAGTATCTAAGGGCACAGGGGAAAGTTTGGGTGTGCTCATTCCCAGTCTGATGGTGTTTGGTTCGGTGTCTTTGGATCAAAACCACTTCCTGGTTGAACTGCTGAGTTCGAATGAGTTGTGGGAGTGGAGAATGCGATCCAGGAGTGCTGAGCTGGGCAGTGGTGGTGAGATCCCAGTTTGGTACATCATCTCTGGGCACTGCTCCTTGAAAGTGCAAGGCAGTGTAATGTTACTGTGTTTGTTACAGTGCGAAGGGAACAGCAGATCCACGCTGGTCACTCCCGAGCCTTTTGGGGGATAACGTCTTGCCAAGAGAGCACAAAAGGGGTCATGAAAAGCTGCTTTTGAGCATGTGTACCAGTTGGGCTGGGGAGGGATGGGAGCTGGAGGGGCTGGGCATACAGCGGGAAGGAGGCCCCGCTCATCCGAGCGTGCCAGGCAGGTAGCTGGTTGCCCTGTTTCTCCTTGGTGTCTGCTAGTCTCCGAGTCCTGGTTCACAGCTCCCTGCAAGCCAGGGATGGAGGAGATCCTATGAAAATGATGATATGTGACAATCAGTCACAGCAATTAGTGTTTTGGTTAACAGGCCTTTTTTGTTTTCTCTCACCCAGACAGAATGTCACAAATAAATCCTCGCCTGCATTTGCATATTAATTGGATCGGAGACGTCAAGCATCTTTCATTAAAGAAAATGATCTGCATATTTGGAGACATAAAATAGTTATTTTGATGGGTTTTTTTCATAAGATCAGGGGGTGGGGGAGGAAGGTGATGGGAGCAGTGGAAATTGAGGTAGAGCGAAGGCAGAGAAAGCAGCTTTTGTGGTTAACCCCTTGTGGCCCAGAACTAGCTGGTGCCCAAAGCTAAAATAATAATATAAATAAATAAATGACATGTCTCAGAGCAGCTCGTAGGGCACTGCGCCATTCTCCCCATAGCTTTGTTCTTGGGGCCATGGGCATGCTGGGGAGCACTTCCAAAATGTCTTCCTCTGCCTACACTGTCCAGCTGCAGAGTTGGGTTGTTACAGAGCCCTTCTTGTCACCTCTCTTGGATGAGAGCACCTTGGCCATCCTGATGGCTGCTCCCTCCCTGGGGCAGTGCCAGGCCTTTGGGATGGCAGGGCTGCAGGATCCCTGTGCTGTGGGTGGCCTCAGTGCCCAAAGCAAGCAATGACTACAGGAGAGACACTGTGTCCCTGGGGGAACACCCTGGTCACCAGGGAGGGAGATCCTTGTGCTCAGGTGCTGCTGCCCTTGCCTGCAGCTCTGGCGAGGGAGGTGCCAGAGGGCTGGAAGGGGTGTTGTCTCCCCAGCTGTGACCTTCTCCTTCTCTCTTTCTGTGGTTTCCTCTGACTTGAGGCAGGGATAAAATTTTCCCCAATCCAAATCTGTGGTGGTGTTCCATCTTTATCTCCTGGGTTTCTACCCCTACCCCAGAGTTTGGCACTGTTTTCCTTGGTGTTGGCAGCAGCACTGCCCACTGCCCAGGGCAGGATGTAAGGATCCTGACCCTCCACTTTGGAAATGGACTGGGGGATTTCTGTAGGCAGCATGCAATGGCTTGAGATGGATTTTGGCCAGGACACTGAGGTTAGCAGTGCAATGGGATCCAAGGGTACATTCACATGAATGGAAATGATCATGTTATGGCAGATTAGCAAGTTGCCGCTTGCTGGCTGTGCCGTGGTGCAGGACCGCGGGCACGTTCCCTGCCTGCTGCAAATTCCAGGGAAAATGCACTCACTTGAAACTGATGCAAATGTGAGTTCTCCTCTGCAAGTCACCACAGTGTGGTGAGTGCCCTTGTCCACCTGCTCATTCAGAGATCTTCTTCCCTTGAGCCTCGTCCTGTCCTCACCCACCAGGCTGGTGATGAGGACCGAGACTCTCCAGGCTCGTTTCACTGGGGTGTCCCCAAAGACAAGCTGCTCTGAGCCAGCAGGTGTGGCAGCAGCTTTGGTTCTACAGGTTCTCAATCCCTTTCTCTTCAGAGCTGCCCTCAGGAGTCTCAGCTGAGCATTGCAGAGGAAGGCAAGCTTGGGATTCCCTGCCTGGTGCTGTGGGTGACAGGAGCTGGCAGCCTCTCCAGGCACAGCAGAAAGTGGCCTCTGGCCCGAGGGACATTTGGAGAGGAGCCCATGGAAGGCTCCCTGCCATTCCTGGGCAGTGGGTTGGGTGGCACAGCTCTAACTCCCCACAGGAATGCTGCTGGGGTTGGGTCAGGGAGGAGGTGAGAGGGCCAGAAACGTTTGCAATCATGGCATATTATCCGTGGCACACTTTGCTTGATTCTTCTTTTAAAAGCTAATCCAAGTCAGAAGGTCCCCTGAAGACATCTGCTGGGGCCAGCTTTGAGGACTTCCACTCCTGTGCTTTAGAAAACAGGGTTTTGGTTCAGAAAACCCCCCCTCTGGGCAGAGCATGGAGCTCACCTTGGCACGGCCTGGCATGAGCAGATCTCTCTGAGGCCACATTTTCTTGGGAGAATTCCCCCATATACCAAACACAGCTCAGTCATGAAGCTGAGAGAGTAAGAGCAAAGCAGAGGCTCTGGTTAGACAAGTACTCCAGAGCTGTCAGTAATGGAGTGTGGGGGCTGCTGGGGTAGGTTTAAGGAAATCAGCTGGAAATAGATGAGAGGTAATTTGCCTTATCAGAGTGCAAGGAGCAGGTCTCTCAGGGCCTCGGAAATGACTGCCAGAAGGTGGGGAACACAGTGCAACCCAGAGCATGTGAGTGCTGGTTTGGGGACCCAGCTTCTCCTCTTGGCTCTGCCATGACCCATCTAACCTTAAACAAGTCATCAAGAGATGAAATCATCTCTCTCAGCCTTGATTTCCCTTTGCCAGCCTCTGATATTGTAGCCCAGCTGCCTGAGGCCAGGGGCTCTCATCCCCTGCGTTCACCTGATGCACGAGGGGTCGGGCGTAATGGAGCAGCCATAAAGGAGGGTGTGAGGTTGCCTCCCCTCCGTGCTTGGAATCTCCGCAGGAAAGGCTTTGGCACATGAAAAAATCTTCAGGGCACAAACGCTACTTTGAAGATTCAGCTCCTGGCTCTGGACAGCTCTGTCCCAGAAGAAGGGGCTGTGTTTCACCCCCCTGTACTGCCTCGTTTCGCAGAAAAGGCTGTAATTAGCCATGGTTCCTCTCTTCACCCCACACATCAAGGCATGTTGCTGGGTTTTTTTCAGAATCCTGATCCTAGGAAGCCATCAGTATCCAGGGAACTTTATCACACACACTCGAAATAACCCAGAAAGCTGCCAGCCCCATATTAGGGAATGAATCCCTGTCGGAAAGTAAAGTGAATGCAAAATTTATTGACAGGCTACTGTGACTGCAGGCAGTTTGTGACCCAGCCCCCTCCTTTACCTCCACCCCTCCCCATGAACAACAACCCACAAACCCTCTTCAGTCCTGCAGCCTTTATATTTAGCATGTCTGGGTCCCTTGTCTCAGCTCCCAACACTCGCAGCGCACGTGAGACCCTTCCCAGGGGAATAAAATCCAAACTAAGGGCAAGGAGGTCAGCACAGTGTCCTCCCCCTCTTCCCCACATCCAGCCCTCTCCATCCTCTCCAGTATCTCAGTACAAAACCTTCATGGGGGGAAAAGCCCAACAAAAACATCAAAACCCCCAACACCTGCCAAGCCTAAAAATTCATTTCCTGAGCCCAAACTGTGGCAGAGTGTTGCAAGGCAGGACGAGTCAGTGGTTGGAGCAGGAGGTGTAGGGGAATGAGCTCCTCCTCAGTTCTGCCAAGGACGGGGCTATCTCAGTCAATCATGTTAATCTCCAGTGACTAAGTCTCCCCATTTGTAAATCTCTACCATCACTGCAGCCTCCAAACGCCTTTCATGTCTGCTGGAGAGTTTCCTGGAGAGGTTCATGGAGCTTCTGTTGGAGTGTAAAATTCTGCTTGAAGCAGGCATTTGGGATACTTGCTTGTGACTTTTTAACAAAAGGATTTGTTTATGAGTTTTGTTCTGCTCTTCCTTATGAGGAGCGATAGGCATTCAGGAATATCATCCGTGAGATAGCACGGGCTTAGGCGTGAGTTGCTGCAGAGATGTGAAATGTCACTGTACTATATATGTATTAGGTTCTAGAGAAAAGAGGGGAAGTGTAGGATGTGCGTTAGCACTCGCATTGCACACGGGAATTCTTCCCTTGCAGCTTCCATGGGTGGCAGGTAACTCCAGCGTTGTGCTGTACCAGAGCACAGGAAGGGTCAGTGTCAAACCGTGGCCACCAAGGGACCAGAGGCTGAGCTCTGAGTTGGTCTGGGGGGAGCTGTGTCTCTGAGCAGAGGAGGGTTTGGTGGTTTGTGGCACACTCAGCCCAGTGGACAGGAACTACAGATTGTCTCTTCCCAGTGCCTGCTGTCCTTCAGCCTACGGCCAGCACCATCCGTCACACCCAGACACCACCAGGAAATGATTCCCAATCAATTATAATTGCTCTTCACCTACTTCCTGTGTAAATCACTGATGTTTCACTGCATATGTCAATGAAACAGGGGAGTCTGTTCCCTCAAGTTTCTGCGTGTGTCTCAGGCCCACCCACTGAGTTCCTTGAGATGGCCCTGCCATGCTGAGAAACAGCAGGTGATTGGGATCTAAAAGCAAAAAAAGTGTTTTATTGCCTCTGGAAGCAAGGGATGGATGGGAGGAGGATGCTGAGTGCTCTCCACATCTCTGGGATCTGTTGGCAGGGGGGAGAGGGGCTGTGAGGCAGAGCCCACACCCCCGGCATTCAGCTGGTGGCAGAGGGTTTGTGCAGAGGCATTGGAAGCAGAGATCTCAT
Source organism: Pachyramphus minor (assembly GCA_013397135.1). Taxonomy (NCBI): domain Eukaryota; kingdom Metazoa; phylum Chordata; class Aves; order Passeriformes; family Tyrannidae; genus Pachyramphus; species Pachyramphus minor. The sequence continues at coordinate 116,551 of VYXB01002641.1, forward strand.
TAACGCTGGATTAGGTCCTAAAACAGCCTTTCCCAATGGGATCCTGGGTGGAATATACCAGACAGGTGTTCTCACTTTTTTATTCATTCTTTTTCTCCTTGCTCTCCTTCCTTGTTTCTTCTTCTTCACCTCCTCCAGGCTTGTTTGTTTGCTTAGCAAGGAGAAGGGCTCGTGCTCAGAGCTGGATTTGAAGCTGAGTCTGAGGCAGGAGGGACCTAATGCCGTTCGATTTTTCTCATGGTGTCAGAACACCACGAGCTCTCCTGTTGAAATCCCAGCAGCGTGTAAGATGGGACGAAACACCTTTGGGGAAGGGAAGGTCAGAGCCTGAAATATCCTTCTGGATTAGGGGTGTGTGGCTGTGGGTGTGTGGTGGTGGGGAGCGCGCCGGGGCAGGCGCGGGCGGGCGGCTGCAGCGACTTCCCGGCGGATGATTATTTTATGGAGTCCTCAGAAGTCCAAAGTTATGTGTGTTTGTTAAGCGCCGTAACGCCGAGTTTATTTAATGTGGTTTTAACTGCCGCACGCTTTTATAAATCAAAATAATTAAAAATAATAAATTTGAAGGTTAAACAACAGCCTGTGCTGTGGCGAAGAGGAGGGAGAGTGTCTGCGGGCTGTGTTTGCGGGGAGGGAAGCAGGAGTTCCCGGCGGCTCACACTGCCCAGGGGACAGGGGCAGGTTCCAGGCTGGTGGAGCAGGGAAGAGGCAGTGCCAAAGTCCACACTGTCTTTTCACACCCTGTCAAGGCCACCATGAGGAAAAGCACATCCAAGGGGCAGTGGCAGCCCCAGTTGTGTCTTTGTGGCAGCCCAAGATCGCTGGTTCTCTTCCCCTTCCCCTGGTTTAAAAGCACCTACGGACACTTGGGTTTGCCGTCCTCCTCATAGGATTTTCCGGCTATCGATATTCTGGTTGTTGCAGGGCATTTCTATTGATGCCACATCTCAGCCTGCATTATTTACACAGAGCTATCGAATCTGTCCCAGTATTCAGGACAGCCTGACAGAATCCAGCCTCCCTCTTTAAAGGTTAAACAAGCTGAGTCCCCTCATAACATGGGCTTGGGGCTTGGGAAACACAGGGATCCAACAGCCCCCTCCCCCTGCTCCCCCCCTTTCATTTTAGCTCGGAAAGGTTACCCTGAGGCGCCTGGGACTGGGAAGTGGAGGGTGCTGGAGAGTGTGTGTGTCTCTTTAAATGCTCTTTGTGTCAGCGTGATAAGGAATTTGATGGCTTTATCAGAAATACCAAAGCTTTATTTAGCAGGGTGAGGCGAGCGCCACTCGGCTCCACACAATCTGCTGATAAATTGGGGGGAAAAAAAAAAGGAAAAAAAACGCCAGGCAGTGGGGGGAGGAAAGTCTAAACTTTCCCTGATTGCATTTGGGCATGGCACTGCTTCCAGGGGATGTGGAGCTGGACACATTCCCTACCTGACCACAGCCAGTGTGAATGGTGAGGCCAGGTGTATATTAATGTCCTTGCTTGAGACCAGAACCCTTGTAAAAAGGACAGAAGCAACTTGGGTTTATCCCATGTCATCTTTTGGTGTCCCCAGTGTTCATCTGGTCATATCTCTCACGTAGTCCCTTTTCTCTCTTGTCCCCAGTTTTCTGCAAGTCTCATCTTCCCTTTCACCTCCACCCATGGTACTGGAGCATTTTTGGCCAACAGCTGGGCTATGGTTCAAACCCCTGGATAGGAAGGGACTGTATTCTTTCTCTGTCTCTCAGACTGTGTATCTCAATAAGAGGTTTGGGTTTGGCTGGTCCCTGGGCCTCATGTCCTTTACCTGCAGTTTGCCTGCCAGATTTTGTAAGGGGGAGACCCAAGCAGCAAGGTGGGTAAGGAGAGGTGTCTCTTCAGGCACTGTGTGCAGAGGACTTCTGCAAAATATCCCTTGTGCAGCACGGGACTGCCAGGAGCTCACAGCTGGAATGGGAAACACCCTCAGAGGAGGTCTGTGCCAGTCTGGATTGCTAATCCAGCTGCAGGAGGACAGGCAGACATCTGAGGGGCATATCCTCCACCCTTGGACCCTGCTGTCCTCCTTGCTTCTAAATAGGCTAAACCTTGATTTGGGGGTTAAATCGCAGAACTGGGAGTCAAACCTCCTGGTCTCCAGCCACAGCTCTTCCACCAACTCCCCCATGGAAACCTGCTGCCTTCTGCTTGCCTCTGTGCAAGCACTCCATGCACAGGAGCAGAGCAGCACCCAGGTTTGCAGCAGAACAAGGAGTGTGCAGGGTTTTCCAAAGGATGCCCATTGCCGTGGTTCCACCAAGGTTGAAGGAGCTGTGCTGCCTTACTGAGACAAGTTCTGCAGCATTTTGAGATCCAGGCTGGGAGTGTTCAAGACAGAGCCAGTGTTTCTCCCGATCCATGTTTATCATTAACACATGACATCGATTATATATCGTTGCCATGTTTTGTTGTTCATCGCGTGCCTGCACACAGGCCACACACATTGTGACAGCTCTGGTCCCTTCCTGATCTCGTGCCTCCACACCTTTTCTTTCCATCTTTCTGTTCATTCTTACTCCTCCTCTTTCCTTTCTCTCTTTCTTTTGATTTTTCCTGTCTGCTCGGCTTGCACGCACGCACACACACGAACACATACACACACAGAGCCCTTTCACAGTTGGATCATCTATTCTTGGCTTTCGCCCACATCTCTTTTTGATGTGGTTTCTGGAGGGATTGGGCCAAGTCCCCCATTTCTCTCTCTAACATCAGGAAGCCTGCTGCAGCCTCTGATTCCAGCCGGATCTGGTTAACTCTCTTAGGAAACCTTGCCACCTACCAGAGTAAGACTGGTGCTGTAAGCCTGGCCGGAAAGGACAGTGAGGCTTGAGCCACGCTGACTTACAACCTCGTGTTCTGGACAGTTACTCATGATTTACTGATGTCCCCAAGCACAAAACAAGGTCCTGAGTTGATGCAGCATGAGTGTCTGGAGGCTGTGGAGCTGCTCCTTTAGAGGATGTTTCCCTTGTTGGGGTTGTGTGGTGCTTCCCCCCTCCCACTGCTGAGAGGGGCAGCACCTGGAGCTCCAGGCAGGGCTTTGGCTTTCGGCTCTCATTTCAGGGCCATTTAGTCTAGACCAAGCATATTTAGTCTTGGTCTCAGCCTGGGGCATCTTTTGACTTGCTTGAAGCCCTGTCTGGTGCATCACTGTCCCTCTAGTTGCTGTATGGGAGGACAACCTGTTCACTTGAGCACCATGTCAGAGCGAACCGCGGTGCCCAGGACGTGCAGCTCAGTCCCAGGGGCGATTCCTGCTCCTTTGGGAGGCAGCGTAAAGATGGTGTGACTGTGAGAGGATGAATATACAAGTTTAGAAGAGGCTTAACAGCATTGGGTTTAAATAGCCCTTCTTCTCTGGGAGCTTTGAAGCTCCACAGTCACTTTTGGGAGGAGAGGCTCTGCCGAGTGCTCCCGGTACGATGTCTGTCTCTGCGGAGCGGCTGCAGCGCCGCTGGCTGCGCTCAGAAGTGCGGTGGAGTCCCCTGGGGGCTGCTGGGAATAGTTGTGCTTTCGACATGGAGCGGGTGGATGGGACAAAGGGGCAGAGGCAGGGACAAAGCCTTGCTCTTCTCAACACCCTGCTCGTGAACTCGTGCTCAAGCTGCCCTTGCGGCTCGGCTCAAATCCTGTTAAGTCGGCAGCAAAACTTTCACCAGCCTCAGTAAAGAGCAAACATTTTCAGTCAGGTCACTTCCAGGGCCAGGAATGGGGTTAGGGGAGAAATACCTGAGCGACAGTTTGCTTTAGTAGAATGGGGAGGGAAGTGAGAGTAGATTGCTTTGGGCATGGGTAATGGGGCATGGAGACCTCGCTGACTCAGCCAGCACCGCGAACTCCGTCCTGGGCACTCAAGCTGCGGCTGCTTGTCCTCCTGTCTGAAATGAGCCCATCATCTCAGCCTGCTCCCCAGCAGGCTCATGTCCCCTGCCACAAAGCATCTTTCCATGTGGCACTAACTGGCCACACCGGCCTGGAGCTGGGGCTGGAGGGGCTGTGGAGCCTGGACCCCTTCAGCTTCTCTTGCAGCTCAGTGACGAGGTGGGGACAGTTTGCCCCATGGCTGCCCACACAGCCCACATGCAAACTTTGCTGGTGATCCTGGGCTAAATTTGTTCCTTTCTAAGAGGAATATTTGTACAGAATGAGCTAAAAGGCCTCAGGCTCCCCCAGTGTGGGGCCTGGGGTGCTGGGACAGCACAGCTCCTCCCTGAAGCTGGCTAATAGAAATCAGTCCTGATTAGGATTAGTCCAGCCAGCACTGAGCTGGCAGGCTGATAATCTAATAAAAATTCCCAGGATTGGTTTACTCTGGGGAGGATTTGCACTGGACGCGGGAGGAGCAGGATTAGCCCAGCTGTGTTAGGGAAGGGAGGGCAGCCCAGGGTGGGCAGGGAGGCTGCTGAGAGGGTGGGGGGAGCAAGACGGACAGCAAGAGTAAGTGGAAGTGACAGGGTCAGACCGGGCCTTTGTCCTACAGCCTGATTAGAGAGTCTGCCCCCAGTTTCTTACACTTTGGGATGTTGTCGGACAAACTGGAGCTTAAATCTGTCAGAGCGCAGTAGAGATTGGAGTTGACATGCCAGGAACATATTCCTTGCTGTGCAGAAATCCAGTCCTGCTGGGAAAATGTGCAGTGCCCATCCCAGCCCCCTCTGAGCTGGAGGAGATGAACTCAACTTCTTCCTTCAGCTGTATTGGGTGGTTGAGGCTGAGCAGCAGAGAGGCTTGTCCAGAAGCTGGTATCTGCCATGAGTGGTCCATGTCCAGCTCCAGACTGGTCTCTCTCAAGCTTTATCCCTTCATGCAGAAGTCCTGGGAGCCAGTGAGTTGCTCTCCAGCTGAAATCACCAGCCTTTGCAAAGGCATGGTAGCAAAAGTACCCACCATGTGTGAGCGAGAACAGCGGGAGATCCTTGTTCCTCCAGGGAGTCTCAGGGTGGGCAGGAAAGCTTCTTAGTAGGCAGTGAGGAACCCTGAGCCTGCCAGCAGTGGCTCCTCAAACTGGGGATGCCAAGGATTTCTTGGGCTGCTGTTTCTGAGGAAGAACCTCGGTAGGGGAGGCAGAGCAGGAGGGTAATTTTCAAGCAGTGTTCCTGCTGCTGGGCTTCTCAGCCTGCAGTCCCTGGAATGGCTGTGAAAAACGGAAGGAACCCCAAAATGTCTGTGCCCATTTCCATAATTTTTAAGCAAGAGTACGTGTGGGAAGTAGAGCAAACACTCAAAGTTTTCACCTCGATGTTTCACAAGATGATCTGTGGAATATTCCAGGTGTGTTCTAGTGCAGCATCTAAAGGTGCCCTGTCAGCCTGCTCTGGCTGCCTCAGCTGTGCTGTTTAATGCTCCCTAGACAAGGCAGGAGAGGAAAAGAGCCCCACAGTCTCCTGAACTCAGCCTTCAACTCTCTCTGTTACCCTGTTCTTCTCTCCTTCAACCCACCTGGACTGACTCTTCTGCTCCTTGCCTGGGAAGTTCATGAAATCCCAGACTATTTAAATGTGTCTTATCCCTCTGGGGACAGTGCAGAGAGACCCTTCAGAGCATGAAGGGGGGAGTCCTGCCTGGAGCAGAAGAACCAGAGCAGCCACTCCATATGCTCCTGGACACAAGGCAGGAGCTGCATAGGATGGAAACCCTCTCCTGGAGTCAGAACTCCACAGAGAAATGTCCTCAGATCTGCAGAGGGTGCAGATTGTGTGAGGGTTTTTTTCTCCTCAGCAGCTGCTGCTCCTGTAGATGGGCTGGAGCATTTCCCAGCTGAGTGGATCTGTCTGTGGACCAGCATCCTGAAAGCTCAGGGGTCTGGGGGTTGTTTGGGACACCCTTCCCTCAAAAAAAACAAAAAAAAAAAAAAAAAAAGAAAGAAAGAAAGAAAGAAAGAAAAAGCCTCTAAGATGAAACCAGGATAACTAAATAACGAGAGCCCTGTCCTCTCCAGGCTCGGGTAGCTGCATATATGATTGTCAACTTGATGAAATCCCCCCGGATGTAATGAGCTGATTTTCTGCTGTTAATATTGCATCTGCTGATGAAGGATTCGTTAGGATAATGGAACGAAGCTAAAATATAAATGACTCGCTGTCAAGAAGCAGCTTTTGCTTGTGTTCTCCTGACAGTTCCTCGGCCACGGCGAGGGAGTTTTGTGTGCTCGGCACACGTTTGCGAGGTGTGTGCGGGTCCCGGGTCCTGCATGTGCAGGGACACACGTGTCAGAGCATGTTCCCTGCGAGCCCACTGCCTGGGTGCCTGGAGCCCGTGGGCACTGTGGGATTCTCTGTGCCAGTGGGGCCAGAGCGGTGCTGCATCAGAGAGCAGCAGCCAGGGAAAGTTGTTCCTTCGCTGGGCTGAGGCTGCCAGGGGAGGGAGGGAATCTGTACTGCTGGAAAAGTGTCTGCGCCTCCACTCCAGGTCATCCTTCATCTGGTGTGTTCCCTTTTTCCTTTAGCTTTGTTGCCAAAGTTGCTGTGTTTTCTTTCTGGACGCAAGAAATCACTTTAAGCATGCTGGAAAGTGAAACAGATCTTTGCTCGCAAAGCTTTTGCAAATGCAGAGTATTATTTTCAGTGGAAAATGCAAAAAAAGATCTCAATAAAAGTGGTTGTGGTGCTGCTGAGCAGTAACCCGACATCTGGGCAGAGAATCTCAAAGCTCTGCTGTCAGACTGGGGAGCTGGGGTTGGTTTTCCTTGCAAAAAGAAAAAAGCTGTGTCATTGAGGGGGTTTTAACTTTAATTTCTCACACATGGCCCCAGCACTAGTTCCTCACCCCGTCTCAGGGCTGTGCCCACGTCTGAGCGCGTGTTAAGTCTTTATTATCAGAGGTGCAGGGAGGAAAACCTTTCCAGAATACCTTTAAAGAACACCTTTCCAGGTATCTTTGGTATCTTCGACTTTCTGTACATTTCATAACAGCATTAACCAAAATATAACATTTGCCAACCCTTCCTTTTACCCTGTGCCTGAGGGCATTTGGTGTTTTCCCTTTAAGTCCACGTTCCTGGATGCATGAGGATCTCAGCTTTCACTGTTTGTTTGGTTTTTTAGTTTTTAATCACATTTCTCGCTCTTCTGATTACCAAGGAGGAAAAAAAAGAGATTGAAAACATGAACCATAATGGCTCAAAAATGAAATTAAAAAAGACCTTGTTTTCCATTATTATTTTTCAAATCACATTTTTCAGCCAGTAATGTCAGGGATCAGAGCAGTGATTTTATTTTTCCCTCAACAGCAGTTTTTCTGGAAGTGTAAGATGGTGGTGTCCCAGCCCCTCTGACCTGCACATTTTTGGTTTATGTTTAGTGGACCAAGCCCAGTCCAGCGCTACTTTTGGGGAGTTCCTCTCACTGTTCAGACTCCTCTAGCGAGGAGCATTGGTGTTTTAATTGAATCATTCTTTACAAAAGACCATGAATATCAATGATGGGGGAGGGGGGGAGACACATGAATATGATGCTGAAAATTTTGCATTGGAATATGTTTGATGGAAAACAGCCTTCTGACCAAGTGTGTGTGGATAAACTTACATGTAGCACTTTTCCAACCCTTCTGTGAAAATATTTCTTTGCTTTCCTTCACGCTAAACACTGCGTGGAAGAAAATTTTCAACTAAAAAATTACTTTTCCCAAGATATTTGGCAAGAGGAAGAACAGTTCTTTTCTGCTCAGTGTTCTGTCAGAGTTTGAGTTGTGCAGACATAAGGAAATGAGTGAGGTGTAGTGGTTCCCACCCAAGGCCAAGTGCAAGGGACAAGGAAGCCCAGGTGTCATCCCTGTCCCACTGAATCCCTAAAGATGACCTTGCACCAGGACTCTGACATGCCAGAAAAGGCAGAACAAAGACATTTTTTCAGAGAATCAGAGTTATTCCCAGCGGGAAGGTGGTGCAGAAAATCTGGAAAGCCTTTTGTGCTTCCACACTTTCTATTGCACAAGCTTTAAATTCCCAGGCTCGCAGAGGAAGAAGCTGGTGAACAACTTCCAGTTTCTTTGCTGCCTCTTGGCAGTGGTAACACAGCCAGTCCCAGGCAACTGGAAGTCATGAGCTGGACTCCAAAACCGTGAGATCATCCTGGAGGTTTGGAGATGGAGCAGGCAAATGCCAAAGGGTACGGCATTCTTGGCCTGGCTTTCTGAGTCCTTCAGCCTTCCTGGGCTTTTCTCTGCACAATTAGCCTTGGCAAGGGGGAGGAGGTGGGCAGGGAGGTCTGACCAGTGTCCGTCCCTGTCCCTCTTGGCATCTCGGAGGCTTTTTGTGCCAGTTGCTCGAGGGCAGAGAGCCAGGTCCTGAGCCAGCGTAAGGCAGCACAGCCCCGCTGGTGTCAGCAGGGCCTCCCTGATCCACACCCACCCGGACTCTCCTCCCAGAGTCAAGGAAACTCTTTTGAGGAATTCAGTGGGAAATTCAAGCACGGCTTGGCTGGGACAGGGTGTCTGTGTTATGGGAGGGTCCCCTTTGGCTCTGGGGCTTGTTGGTGTTGGGCAGGCTCGACCTACAGCAACCAGCATGGGGGGAAATCACAGACCCCTCTCCCCAAATCCTCCACTTGGGGTTTTCCTTCATTTCCACTCTTTTACAGGTACCCCAAGGCCTAATAAGCCCTGTCACCTCTTCCCACGTACCAGGTCTCTTGGGCCATCACTTGGAGCGTATATGTGTGTTTCTGTGTGTCACACTTATTTTTTTCCTGGGGTCCCCTGCTTCATCATTATCTTAATCACTGTTGTGTTAACTTTCATGCTTCCTTTGACCTTTATTTTCGGCCTGGTTATGCTGTTTATCTGCCTCTGACACTTGTCCCCTGGTGCTATTGCCAGGGAAACCCAGCACAGAGGCCTTTCCCTTTCCCCCCACCCCCTTGTCCCTTTCTGTTTAATTTTTTTCTTTCCTCTTTTTTTTTCTCTTTTTTTTTCTTTTTTTTTTTTTTTTTTTTTTTTTTTTTTTTTTTTTCTTAAAAAATTNTTTTTGTCTTTTAACATGGTTTTCCTAAAAAGTTTTTTAATCAATCAAATTTGAGGCAGAAAATAGGCTTGGTCACGCCTGGTCCTTGGGTCGTGTGACACTCACTCAGGGTCCTGACAGCTCCTCAAAGGGGGCACCCGGGACGAGGAGGGGGGGCCGGCAACGCGTTTCCCCAGGAAAGGGCCCGTTTCCATGGCACTGCCCCCACCTCTCCGCCATCCGCCAGCCCGACGTGGGCCTGAGGCTCTTCAAAAGCGGCCTCGGGGAGCGTGTGCGTGTGTGCGGGTCCGGGGAACAAAACGCGGCGCGGGGGCGGCGGGGGCCGCGCCGACAGCTGCCGGGGTTCTCTGCCCCCGGAGCTCGTGGGGAGCCAGCGGGAGCCGCGGCGGCAGAGCCGGGGCCCCGCCAGGCCCGCATAATCAGGGGCTTTTCATAAATGCCCCATTTTTCATCCCCATCTCAGGCATGTGCTCCGGGAGCGCTGACGCGGGGGGACAGCGCTCCCCAGTCCTGGTGCTCACGCCTGGCTCTGCCCCCCTGCATCCTCCCCATCCTCTGCCCTGTCTCCGCAGGCTGGCAGGTGCCCACTGCTCTGCCAGATGCAGCTCATGCCCCCCTGGCCGGGGCTGGGATAGAGGGAGCATGGAAGCAGCCTCATGGCTGTGTCGGTGCCGGCTCCCCCCGCGGCAGGACCCGGGCTCGGCATGTGCCTCACCATCCTTGGCAGTCACCTTTTCGCTTTTCCTCGGGTCCTCCTAGCTTCCCTCACCTCTCCCCATCCTGCCCTGGGAGACCATTTGCCCTTCTGCTGCCTTCATCCCAGGCTCTGCACCTGGGGTTTTAAAACCCTTTTCTTCCCCCCCCCTGCACCCTCTCCCCACCTTCTCAAGTTCTCTTCTGTCACTCTGCCACCTCCTGCCCTTCTTTTCCCCATGCCCTTTCCCGTTCTCCATTCGTGCAGGGTCTTTTTCTTTCTCTCTTTTTTATAATTAATGATTAGTTTTAATTGGTTTGCTTAGGCAGCCTGACAGCAAATTAGCAGGAGCCAGCCCAGGGCTGCCGAATGCCAAGTTTGGGGACTGCTGTGCTTTACAGAAGCCGTGGCGGGAGGTGAAATCCTTGGGATCCCCCCTTGGTGCTCCCCGCCTGCTGTGCTGGGCTGGGCTGGGCTGTGCTGTGAGGTGGGGGGACGGGGCCTCTCCTGGTCCCAAGTGCCATCAGTGCTGGGAAACTGGGACAGGCAGTGGATGCTGTCCCTGTCCCTCTGTCCCTTGCCTGGCTCCAGCACTGTGAGCCGCAGGGTTACCTGCAGGATGGCCCCTGTCCCTTTCCTGCTGCCCAATGCTGGTTTTCCTCCCCCTTTTTGCATCACCTTTACTGAGCTGGGCTCTGCTCAACAGGTTTGAGCTGAGGGGCCAGGGTGAGAGGCAGGGCAGGATGTCCCCGGGGAGCGCTGTGCCGAGGGGAGTGCTCAGGCAGCGGAGCAGGCGGCTCTGCCCGGAGCTGAAGGCAGGTAATGGGGACAGGGTGGGAAGGGAAGGGGGGCTTTGCTCTTTTCCTCCTTCGCAGTGATTTCCCTTTGCTTTGCTTTTCTTTTCTTTGCCTTTTTTATAGCTCCCATTTTTCTTTTTTATGAGAGAGAAACTGCAGGGTTCTCCCAGGGCTGGGAAGAGCACTCGGTCCCAGGCTGCTCCCAGCCAGATGGAGGGGAAGAGAAGGGGGGCAGTGGGCCTGTAATCCTGGGAGGAGAGTTTTCCTGGTAAAAGAGGATTGGGGAAGGAGTCTAGGACATTTCAGCATGTTGTTTTAGGAAGAAGGGGCAGACCATGACCTATTTGGGATGCTTGTTAATTCTCAGAACAAAACTTTGCTGGGAGCACTGGCAGCTGTGGAGCCCTTCAAGTATGGATGGAGTTGGTTTGTGCTGGAATTGCCTTGCCATGGCAGCCAAGAAAGGGTTCCCTTTCCTTCACCCCATGCCTTTTTCCCTGGGCAGCCCAAGATTGGCAGGAGATGATAGTTGGGTGGGACAGTGCAGCTGGAGCTATACAGCAGCCAGGATATTCCAGCCCTTGTGCAAAGCAAGAAGGCTTGTTAGGCTGGTGACAGCAGGGTTTGTTTCTTGTCCTTCTCAGCTGTCCCTCCTTCAGGTGTTAATGGGTACTTTAGCCCTTACTGGACAACCAGTCCAACCCTCCAACTAAGTGTTAATACCTACATATGCCTTTTTATGGGATTCAGAGCTCACATAGAACTGAAATCAGAGGGACGTGCTGTCTTCCTGGGATTTCTGTCATGGTGGAACAGCCTTTTTGTCAGTCACAGAGGTCCCTGCTGCATTCCAGATTCATGAAAGATGGAAGCCAGCACAAACACGTCTGCTCTCAGATCTGTGTGTTGTTCAGCTGTGAGTGTACTGGCAAACACCATGCTGTGATACCTTGCTGCAGCCTGGCCCCTTTCCCAAAGACTCGTGTGGTTGGAGCTCACTCAGGTGCAAACACTGATAGTGCACGTACCGGCTGCTGCTGCGCGGGCGTCCCGCGAGGCTCGGGGGCTGCGGCCACAGGGCCCCCTCCTCTGCCCTGCCCTGCCCAGAACATGGGCTCTGCACTCCCACACAGCACCAGTGTCCCTGCCCAGTCCTGATGAACCCTCAGAGAGGCCCTCGTGCCTTTGCCAGTGTTCTGGACCTTAGCTGAGCTTTGGGCCTGTGCGGAGCAGGGCGAGGGGTGAGTCCTGCCATCCTGGGGAGAGAGGGAGAGGGATGAGGAGAAGTGTGGAAAAATACCTGCTAGAAAAGGCCTTGAGACCTCACAGATCCTTACACTTTTAGGTGATCTTGGCTTATTCCCAGAGCTGATGTCCATGCAGTAGCAGAAGATATATTTGATTTGTAGCAAAACTTTGTTGTTCTGTGCACTTGGGAAGTCTCCTTTTCCTTTTCACACACACCCAAACTCTCAGGGGATGTTTTAAGACCCTTTTCACTTTTTTGTAGATTATTTACATTTCACTGCCCTTCAGTGAGCCAAAAGGGGCTCAAGGAGGTGGCCACAATGTACACTTCTGTGTACCAGCAAGGCTGGGACAGATCCATGTCCTTTGTTCGTCAGTCCCATGTTGGCCAGTGCTGAGGAATAAGCGATGCTCAAGAATTTTTTGCCAGGTGGTGCTTGGGCCAGGCTGGGTGTGTGACCACACACCCAAAGCCGGTGCCACAGCTGCTGCTAGGGACTTGTGTCTCTCAGCAGAGCTCAGGGATGGGCAGCACTGGGGTGGCTGGATTCCCACCCACAGGGCTGAGTGCAGGGTGCTGGATGCTTGTTTTGTGGCTTACCAAGTGTGTTGCTCATACCAGGATGATCAGGACACTTCCAAAACTTGGTAGTGCCACTGGACCGCCCAGCACTGTACAAAGTTGAATGAAGGCATGGCTCCCTCCCCGGGAGAGCAGCCATCCCTCTCCCTGGTGTCCAAGCCATCCCTTCCCTTCTGGTTTTAGCAACATGAGTGCCAGTATTCAACCTCTCCCCTTGCAGTTTAGGGGCTCCATGATAATCGTGTAGTTGTTGACAACTGAAGAGCGGCTGAGGGTCAGCTCAGCTGTTTCATTGCAGAGCTACAGGAGGGAAACTGAGGCATGGAGCAGAAGGTACCTAAAGATGCCCTTGGAGCTCCAGAGTGACCCACTGAGGAATCATCCCACCTGGGCTCTGCGGTTGCTGACACAACCCACCGTGGCGAAGGAAACCAAGTGGAGCGGGAAGCAGCAGTGCCTCCTGTCCTGCCCTGCCATGCCTTTGGCTTGGCTTGCCGCCCTTCCTCTCCTCTTCCTCCCCTGGCACCCCTGGCTGGCAGCACGTGCCCCGAGTGCTGCTCGGCCGGCAGCCCGAGCCGGCTCCTTTAAGGCAGCCCGCGGGGGGATTGCGCGGTGCCAGCCTTCGCCGCCAGTGCCGCTCCCGCTTCCCCCTCGGAAAGTTTCCTGCCCAATTGTTATGTGCGATCCGATCTGAAAGTTGCTCTCTAAGCTTCTTGTCACATTTTGACTTAATGAAGTGCAACTGGAGTGGGAATTGGGGTTCATCACGCCAGTCTCACTGCGCTCCCTTGTTGTCAGAAAACAGGGGCGGTTGGGGACCGTAATGCAACGCTGCAAGTCGTTATCATTCCGGTCAGTCTGTTTAACACAAAATTAAACAAAGAACTAATTAGTGCCTCATGAATTAATAAATGCGCAGTTGCCGGGTAGGAAGGGGAGGAAGGAAAAAAGGTTGTTGAAGGAAAGATACTGAAAAAGTCGAATTAGGATGTTGTGTCAAGGGGAAAAAAAAAAATCTGAGTCCACTTTGGCGAAGAGTTTGGATGCATTGGTTTCCTTGGAATAAGCTCCCCTCCTCCTCCTGCATCCTGCTTGTCTGCTCTGGAGCAGCAATGTGCAGCAGGCACAGGGAAGAGGCAGCCTTTCAGTGCTTCTGTGGGGGGACTTATGAGAAAGACAGGGAGAAACTTTTTAGCAGGGCCTCTAGTGATTGTGGTGATGGTTTTAAACTAAAAGAGGGACAATTTAGCCTAGATTTAAGGAAGAAAATTGTTACAGTGATGGTGGTGAGGCCCTGGCACAGGTTACCCAGAGAAGCTGTGGCTGCCCCATCCCTGGAAGTGTCCAAGGCCAGGCTGGACAGGGCTTGGAGCAACCTGGGCTGGTGGAAGGTCTCCATGCCCATGGCAGGGGCTTGGACTACGTGACCTTTAAAGCTTCCTTCCAACCCAAGCAGGATTTTGTCATTTTCCAGTGATGATCCCTAGAAGCTGGAGCTGGTGTCCAGTAGCCAGATATAAATATTTACCCAAAGCATATGTGGGAGCTGAGAGGTGCAGGGTGGAAGCCCTTCATTGGAAAGGAGGGACACTTCAAAGCTGGTCATGGCGGGCAAGTCTCCTCTCTTTGTCTGAGGGCTGTTTTCCTGGAGAATCCACGATTGACACAGTAACAGTGTGTAATCTCAGATTAACTATGTCCCAGCAGCGCTCCCCCTGCTCCTTGCCCTCTCCAGCCCCCTCCCCGCTTGGAGCCGGGCGGTGCCGGGGTGTCCATCCGGCATTCCCAGAGCGGGGCTGGACACGGGGCCGTGCCGGGCACCCACCCGGCCGGGCAGCCCCGCAGGTGCCGTGCCGTGCCACGCTGCCAGCGAGCGGGCTGGGCTCTGGCACATTGTCAGGCAGGGAAGCAGAGCTGGGGGAGGGAAGAGTCCATCCTTAAGAGGACATGTCAAGTACAATTAGCGTTATCTGTCTAAATATGTACTGGGAACACAGAATACAAGAGGAGGCCTGGCTGGCTTTAATGGAGACATATGCAAGGTCATATTGCCTCATACAATCCCCCAATCTGATTTGGGGATTACACATTCTAAGTAAATTGGCGTTATTCCTCTTGCATCATTGATAAGCTGCGGCCGAAAGAAGAGGAGTAAAAAAAAAAACACAAAAAACAATTAAAAACTCAAACCCAAGAATTGACCGTGCGCAGGGGCGAGGGAGCGAAGGCAGGAAGGCAGAGAGAGTTACGGGCAGAGGGCTCGGGAAAGGGGAGAGAACAAAAGGGAGGGAGAGAAAAAAGAGCGTGGCAGAGTGGCAGAGAAAGCAGTGGAAAGAGCAAGGAGGAAAGGGAGAACAAAGGGAAGAAAAAGGTGGGAGAAAGGATGAGAGAGCCAGAAGGACTGAGGGTGCCAGGGTGGGAGAAGCACCTCAAGTGGGGGAGCTGTTACTCCAGTCGTGCCCTCAGCCTTGTTAGCACCAGGATTTGAGTGGGAAAGGAAAGAGCCAGGCTGGTTATCCATCTTCCTCACCCGAGGGGCTCCCTGCGCTCTGTGTCCATCCATCCATCTGGGATATCTCACCAGCTCCTTCCCACTCTGGGTCCCAGCCAACAGCAGGCATCTATCTTTGGCAGGGCTGGGGTGTGAGTGACGGGAGGAGCCCGGCCACACGCACGGAGCGCCAGCGCCCCGGACACAGGGGCAGCACAGCGTCCCCTGAGCCCAGGCCCTCTCCCTTCTGCCCTCCCAGGGGCTAAAGAGGGTCCCTGCAGGAGGCTGGGTCACAGCACCCACTGGTGCATCCGGAGAGGGAGCGTGTGGAAAGCTGGATTCAGCCCCGGGCTGGCTGTGTGTGACCTCGGGGCAGTTTGTCATTGCGCTGCCACTGCGGGCAGTGTTGGGAGCTGTTTTGGCAGGGCTGCAAAAGAGGCTGCAGGAACAGCCCAAGCACCCTCACTGCTGTGCATGGAGCCACCCTGTGCTGCCAGCCCCCTCCCGGCGCTGGGACAGGGAAGTCCCTGGCTGGCTGTGGATCAATCCTCGCCCTCCCACGAGCTCTCCTCCTGCGCAGGATAACCCCCTCCTGAAGTCTCACGGCACGGCTTTTATGCTCTGTCACATTTTTGGAACATATGGTTTTAAATAATTCAATTTACTTTTCATGTGTTTTGCTGTGACTTTTTTTCCCCTGTCCCTTTTCTCTTTCCTCCTTGCTCTCTGGATTCTCCAGGGTAGAAGATGCACAGATGAGTGGGTAAAGGGGTTCAGTGCACTGGGACCCAGCCCTGCACCCCATCATCTTGTGCCCCACTGGTGTGCAAGGGAGGCTTCAGCATTAGCACACAGGTGAACCTCTGTGAAACAGGGGTCAGCAGAGGAAATGGGAAGACTGGGAAAGGAAAAATTTGCTGTGGAGCAGAAGGCAGCCTTGGATGTGTGGGTAGAGTGTGGTGCAGACCAGCAGGAGGTCTGTCTCTGATACCTGGAGAGCAGGATTCAGAGCAGTGATAGCTTCTCTGTCTATGTGAAATTGTTCCCAACCCTCCTTGGGAGCCTCTTTCACAGAGAAATGCCAGAGCACGGTGTGTCTGGTGGGGTGCATGGCACTGTGGGGTACAGCCAGGAGCAGGACAGCGTTTTGTTCCCTTGTGGAGTCTGAATATCCCATGCTGGCCCTGCTTGCAGCGGGGTTCTCACCCAGATGTTGTGAGCTGTCTGTGCCTTGGCTCCTGCTCAGATGTTCCCTGTGTGTTAACCAGATCCTTTCTCTTCCCCTTCCAGAATGAAGTGAATTTAGAGCTAAAAACGAGGCAAGAAACCAGGCCTTGAAATCTCCGAAAGGTAGGAGAGACTTCAGACTGCAATGGGTATGTCACTACACCCTCCTGGGTTCTCTTTTCCTCTGCGTGTCTCTCACACTTAAGGCCTGCTCGCTGTGGCTGTGTCTGCACTAGAACTTCTGGGGTTGGACCAGTGTTAGTTACAGAGATGGAAACAGAAGAAGGTCTATTGCAGACAAGGCCTGTGTATGTCCTAATCCTGTCTTTGTTCTTGTACACTAATTGTTCTGGCATCTGGTTTTGTCACTACAGGTTTTCCTCAGTATCTCCTCTCCTGCCTCTATCTTTACAGATAAAAAACTGTGTAAGGGTTTTGGTGAGAGGGTACTGCTTCATCTTCATCCATGTGGGCTGGGGGAGATGGATAAGGTCCTTTCACTGAATAGGATGCAGTCTCCATCTACTGTGAAGTTTTGCTGAGCTCAGTTCACATAATTCAGATGGTGATGTGCCTGTTCTCCTCTGGCACAGTTTTATCTATTCAGACTGCAGCACCGTGGTGGTAGGATGGAAGCAGCTCTGTCTCCAGCAGAATCCTGGCTTTCCTGGGTCTTCCCTTTACCTAGACTGTCATGGTCTGTCTTACTGCAAAAAAACTCCAGCTTCATGGTCTTCTAGAGCTGGATGGTCACTTAATCTTTGATAAGAGTTAGAGGCCTAAAGCCCATGGAAATCAAAGGTGATTGTGTCTCTTAAATGCCTCATTTCCACGTGCTGGGTCAGAAATTCCCTGTGCCACCTCAGATGGTGGTTACTGAGAAGTCCCTGCCAAGCCAAGGCAGTTCCCGCTCTCCCTGGCTCTTCCTTGTGGCCCCAGGAGTACCACTGAGCTCCTTGTGTGTCACCTGGAGAGTTCCCACCTCTTCCCTGTGTCCCTCTACCCCCTGCAGCACTGCCACCACTGTCCTTTCCCATCGCTCCTCTCCCTGCCCAGCACCTCGGCAGGTCTGAGGGCAGGATTGACCACGGGGAGGGTGGGGAGTGCTCTGCCTTGTGGGACACCCTGAGGTGTGGAGGTGCCGGGAGCACTGTCTGGGCTGTGCCTGCACTCACAGCATCCCTGTGGCAGTGGGGACCCCCGACGCCCGGTTTCAGGGAGCTCATGGGCTGAGTCCGAGCGCCATCCGAGGGGCCCGGGCTGGCTGGGGTGGGAGGGGGCCCCAGGCCGGGCTGGGCAGTGTCAGAGGTGACCGGTGGAAGGCCAGTGTTATGTAAATACCACTGCTGTAACATGGCAGGGCTGAATGCCCCTATGCGTCCATCCATCATTGCTGGGGAACAGAAGCCTCCCTGGGAGCACGGGGGGCCGGCAGCGCGGGGCAGGCAGACACAGGCAGCATGTGCCCTACTCATAAACTGTTTGTTTTCTTTTTGTCTCTCTCGTTTCGGGGCACCCCACCGAGAGCAACTCTCTGTTTTGTCCTTGCAACCTCTCCCCCAACCTTCCCCCCCACCACTTCGGGCCTTCCTTTTCCTCCCTCCTTCCCCTGGGCCTTAAAAAAATGGGGGGGAAAAAAAAAGGGGAAGAGAAAAAAAAAAAAAGAAAGTCCCCAGTTCACATTGCGGCTTCTTTCTCTGACTTCAAAGGCTCCCCATCATTGTTTGGGATCGGCAGGCAGTGGCCCTGAAAACGTGATCACAGCCGGGCACAGTGTAGGTCACCACCGAGCGCCATGCTCCGAGCGCTGAAAGGAACAGGCAGATTCTTCCCTTTTCATGCTTCACAACCCTGGTTACAGCGCTCTGCCTCGCCCGCGTGCTCCTTGCTGCGTGGCCATTCTTGCTCTTTTCTCCTCCTTTGCCTCCCGCCCTCCCTCTCTCTCTCTTTCTCCCAGGTCCCTCATTTCTCTGTCCCTCTCCTGTACTCTCATCCTGCCCTCCTCTTTGCCCGGCATCACACACTTTTCACACTTCCTTATTTCCTTTCCATTGCTTTTCTTCCTCACTCTCTCCCGCCTGGTGCTGCTGCCGCTTCTCTCTGTTACATGAATCACTGTTTTATTTCTCCCTTTCCCCCCTCCCAAAGGTCGGTCAGGAGGTTGATTTCCTCATGCTCCCTGTTCCTGTTTGGTAGCAGCTGTCCTTTGACATTTGCTCGCGTTTCTGTCTTCCCCTGTGATATCTCTCTCACTGTGCCCAAAACTGCAGTGGTTCTGTAATCTGTGGATCAGCCCCAGACAGGTGACAGCCCTGCCCTCCCCACAAGGTGTGAGCCCACTGCTGGCATGTGCAATGGGCTTATCCCCCGAAATTTAGCATGGCCTCATGTGGGGAGGCAGCGCACGGAGTCTGCCAGCAGCAAACCTGAGGGAGTTGGCAGGTGGGGTTAGTGTCGTGGCTGGGTTTGGGAATCCAGGCACTGACTTGGGAATGTCACAGGGAAACCTTTGTATCTCCTAGGTCTCACATGGAACATGACACTGATGGTAGTGCTGAGGGCAGCATTAGGCAGGGATAGGGCAGAGGGAAGCAGGCCCAGCAGTTTGAGTGGGCATCCCAGAATACTTCCTCAGCGGCTTTCAATGAGGGAACATCACCTCATTGTACCGAAGCTTGGGGTGTGTTTGGCTGCACAATGAACCAACAGCCAGACAGCAACTCCCTGCCTGCAGAACATCCCCCCAACAACACCAGGAGCTTCATCTTGCTGCAGGAGAACAGCCCGGACTCTGTGCCCCTCCAGCACCCACCCGGGCACAGCTGCCCTCCCCTGCCCCTGGAAGCAGAGACCTCAGTGCTTGTGCCTCTGGTGATTTGTGAGGTTGTTTTAATGCCGAGGAGCCCACCAGGACTTGTCTCTTGCTAAATAGGCATATTAAGGGACATTGCGGCAGGGGTTATAGAGTAATAATTTGTCCTAATGAGCCGGTGTCACGTTCTCCCCGGCCGAGCCGTGCACAGGCAGGAGCTGTGGTAGGAAGGGGCTGTGCTGGCTGACCTGCCAGCCCAGGTTAATGAAGTACTGCACTGCCTGGGGTCAGAGAGCAGGAGCTCAGCTGGTCAGCAGTGGTTCAGGGGGCTGGAGGGGAAGAAGAGGGCTCTCCCCTGGGCTGAATGCCCCAGGGAGGGCCTGTGCCATGCTGGACGGAGCAGCAGGATGCACGTTATGGCACTGGGATCTCCGTGCTGTGCTGGTGGGCTGAGTGCCTCAGCACCCTCATCAAATGTCTGCAGGCAGAGGTGAACCTGCTGTGGCTGGGGTTTGTCCTCTGGCCTTGCAGGAGAGCCCAGGCTGATGCATGTAGAAGGAGGCTGGAAGAGTGAGAGAGAAGGATCTGACCTCTGTTGCAGGTGCTCCCAAGACTGGCAGGGTTGAGATCCCACAGAGCCAGACCAAAAGACACCAGGGGATAGGTGCAGGCACGTGGCAGGTGGTGATGACCAGTGTCTAGCTAGCAGGTTTACATTGAGGTGCCAGAGCAAGTTCTCTCTGTCCTTCCTGTTCCCTCTCTCTCCTCCCGTTATGCTCCCCCATGGCTTGCTGAGATCCTTTGCCTTGCACAGCAACTCTAAACTCAAGCAGTTGCTTCCATCTCTTGTGGGA
Source organism: Pachyramphus minor (assembly GCA_013397135.1). Classification (NCBI taxonomy): domain Eukaryota; kingdom Metazoa; phylum Chordata; class Aves; order Passeriformes; family Tyrannidae; genus Pachyramphus; species Pachyramphus minor. The sequence continues at coordinate 136,243 of VYXB01002641.1, forward strand.
GGTGAGCAGGAAAGGCACAGGGAGTGTTGCCAGTCGTGCAGTGAAGAGCATCAGGGAGCAGGCTAGAGGCAGGACACCCTGGGCAGCTGTGGTTCTGGAGGAGAGGGCAGGAGGAGCCAAGAACAGGGAGTCCTGGCCCACCTGCTGCCTTGGGGATCCATGACCTGCCTCATCTCTGTGTATCACACAGTCCCGTCCATGCCACACCAGAGCCCTGTGGTCTGCAGCACAAGCCTTGTACACCATCTTCCTCCTCCTCCTCCCACTCTTTGCTCCTTCCCCCCCTGCTTTTCTTTGCTTTTCCCTGTCTCCATCTCTCTCTCCCTTTCATCTACTCAGAAGGCTTTACTCTACTTCCTTGTCACCCTAATTGATTGCATTAACCTTTCAGCGTATTGGATTTCCCCAGCACCGTGCAGAGAGCACTGTGCAATATGCTTATAATCCAGGCTGTAATGGACAGGGAGCAGTCAACGAGCCCCTGCTCCAACAGGTTCTGCTGACAACTTCTTCTCAGAGAGGGGGAGAGGGAGCACTGGTGGGACCTGCCAGCACGGGGGTCCTGCAGCCCCTGCGCAGCCTCGGTGCCCCCCGTGAGCAGGGTTCCAGTGTTAGCTTGGGAGAATGGAGTCCTTGGAAAAGGATCCAGCATGGGAAGCAGGGAGATGTTGTATTTGACCCTATTACTGTAATTTTTCCTTGTGTCTGAGCACCCCCTTTCTCTGTCTGCTTGCCTACAGTTTTGTTCCATCTCTTCAATGCTAAATTAATGTGCGCTTTACATTTAGGCACTTGTTGCTGGTGGCAGGATGAGAAGACAGTATCATGGAATCTCCCTGTTTTCACATTGTGGTTGCCTCTGCCTTGTCCTTTAATTCCTGTGTATGAGGATGTGAGGGAGGTGGACACCTCTCCTGGGGTTTCAGAGAAAAGCATAGGAATTTTGTGCTGACGAGGAAGACAGCACCAGGATGCAGAGAGATGTGGAGACAGAAGCCCTGAATTATATCTCAGGCTTGGCCTTGGATAAATCCTTTCACTCCTGGGTACCTCATTTCCCCTCAGGATGTCAGAGCTGTGCTTTCGGTGCAGCAGAGTCTGCAGGAGGACTGGGGGAGACCCAGGGCTGTTATCACTGCTCGCTGGGCAAGGATGGGAAAGTGGCTGCAGACAGGCAGTGAAGCTGCACAGCCAAGTGTCACTGCTCACGCTGCCAGTGAGGCAGGAAATAAACCCACAAGATCAGTGGCAAGAGCATGTCAGCCTGTGAAAGGCCTGGCAAACTGCTGGTGGCCAGGGCAGAGCCAAGAAATGCTTTGGCATCCTTTATTTTAGAGGACTGGGATGATGGATCTGCCATAATCTCCTGGCCGTGGTGCCCAGGCTCAGTTCAGCACAATGCTGTGAGCACTGGGCTGAGTTTCACTGAAGCCAAAGTCATTTAAGCACATATTTAGGAGTTTCATTTGACATGGACCATAGGATGAGACGCAGACCCTTGCAAGGCCCTTTTATAGTTCTCCTTTTCAAACAGCTTTTAGCACAAGGTGGTTCTTCATTTATGGTTGTGGCTCACAATGTAAAAACCAGCAGCAGTGGCAGGGTTGCCCATCTCTTCTTCAGCTCAGAAGTTACCTCATCTTGTTAAAAGCAGAGTTACTTTGCCCCTTGTGAAGGTGCTCACTATGCCCAGGGGACGTTTAGAGCTGGTGCTTAGAAACTTTGCAAGTTCCGGAGCACACCAGAAGGAGGGGACAAGGCTGTGCCGTGCAAGGTAAAGGTAAATCCCCAGCCTCTTTGTTTTTCCAGGAAGAAAGGAGAAAGGACAGGAGTCAGAGAGGGGAAAAAAAAACTATTCCAGGTGATCGTTCCTAAAAGTGGGAGTCTCCTTAGAAGCCAGAAGGTAGTTGAAGAGAGGGACTTTATTTTAGGTTAAATAGAGAAGAAATAGAAGCAGGAAGCAAAGGATGAGAAACTTGAAACAAGCAAGAGAGAAATGCAAGTGAGCGAGAGCAGCACCTCCTAAATGGAAGGGTAAACAGGCACTCCGAGGCATTAACTTAATTGATTGTTCTGCAACAGGCTGAACGCTGTGTTATTCTGTCGCCGTGGCAACAACCCAAAAAAATTGTCAGCCTGTTTGGATGAAGTGAAGCGAAACATTCTCTAATTTGCGGTGATCCGGGTGTTTGTTTTCCTTCCGAAGAGGCGGGGGCTCTATTGATCTATTGTTTGCACAGAGCTTTTTTTTCGTGGCGATACGGGGAAAGCAGAGCCTGGGGTGTGCTCCCGGGGCAGGTGAGGAGGCTGCGGGGGTGTCTCTGCCGTCTTTCTGCCTGTGCTGGGTGGCCATGTGAATCCAACAGAAGTTCCAGCGGTAGGAACCATCCCAAGGAAGCTGGAGGACAGGGGGGAGTGTCTGTCTGTGATGAACTTGTGACAAAAGTCTTTGGCTGTGGTGAATTTGTGCCGGAGCTACTGCTTTGGTCCATCCTGTTCTCGTCCTTTTGGGCTCTTGCAGTTCACAGTGTAATAGAATCATAGAATCCTGAGTCGGAAGGGACCCACGAGGAGCATCAAATCCAACTCCTGGCCCTGCCCAGGACAACCCCAAAAGTCACACCAGTCTCAGTATTGTAGTCTCTGGTGTTAGGTAGGGTCAGCTACAACTGCCTCAGGGACAAGGGCAGCTCTGTGCCCCTACCTGCTCCCTTCCCAGATCCAGGCTTTTCCATGTAATGTGCCTGTGCACAGCCTGTGCTTGTGGGAACATATCATTGCACACTTGATGGAGGACAGAAATCACATTTGAGTTTGTCCCTATCCCACAGCTGTGGTAAGATAACAAAGTGCCCACTTTGAGCTCCCTGTTACACCAGCAGAGGCGAAATCCCTGGACCAAAGGAGGAGGGATTTTTTGATTTTGTCTCCTGGGATAAGGGACCAAGCTGTTCCATGGGGCTCTGCAGGACAGGGGTTGGGGATGGCCACAGTGGGATGGGTGACTGGCTGCAGGCACAGCTTGGGGCAGAGCCAGGGGTTGGCACAGGTGGGAAGAGGCCCCAGAAGCTGTGCAGTGAATTGTGCACCTTGTCAGCAGCGTCTGGCCCTGCACAGCCCTGGGGGCCAGGCAGGAGCTCCTGGGGATGCCACTCGCTGTCAGCACATGCTTGGTTGCAGAGTGAAATGTCGCTGCAGCACTTGCTTCAGATGGGAATTGTTCAGTCAGAATGGGAAAGCCCAGGAGACCAGGGAGCAAAGCCCACGTGGCCAGGGGTAAGCAGCGAGACCCTGGGCCAAAGACATGATGCCAAGAGACAGGGGCTGTGGCAGGGGAGGGGAAAGCTGGCAAAAAGGTGCCTTACAGGTCTGCAGCAGGGGGAACAGGCAATGATGGCTCTGAGCCAGTGGGAGGGTGAGTGGCAGAGGAGGCTCTGGGCCAGCGAAGGAGAGCAGAGAGGGTTTCCTCCTGACAGGGGATCAGTAGGAGGGGCAGGCTGCTGTCCTTCCTTCTGTGTGGCTGTGCACGGAGGTTTCACCCTCCCATTTGGGGTTTTCTGCACTCCCACGGCCTTTGGGCATCCTGGGGGGGAGTCCCATGTCTCCCATATAGGCTCATCGTCCTCATTTCTCCTCGGCAGTGCCCCAGCCCACGCACAGCTAGTCCAGCTCCTGCACAAGGGCAGTATAATGCTAAGATTTCAGGGAGAGCTGTGGAGTATGTTAGCGTCAAATGATGGAGAGTGTAGCTTTGTGGGGTGTACAGGGGCAAAACCCCACAGTAAGTCCCTGCACTCTTCCTACCTCCCTCCCTGCTTCTTTCTCTGTTGTCTTGGGGGATTTTCCTTCTCTGGTTGTACTGGTTTTGCTTTATCATCCCTTTCCCCTTCTCTCTCTCTCCCCCTCTTCTCTATTTCATTCTTTCCATCCGGTTTTTAACTCTTCTGCTCTGTTGCTCTTTCTCACAGTGTAGATGTGGGTGGGGATGAGACATTGTGGCTGGAGGGTGAGCAGTGTCCCCAGGCACTGTGTCCTGCTTGGGGACCTGTGCCCGTGCTCCTGGTGGGTGTGGGTGGGGGCACTGTGGGCATGGGAGCGAGGATTGCTGTGTGTCTCCCAGGGGAAAGCTGAGCTGCCAGTGAAAGTTTGGTGGTTATCAGCGTCAGGAGAAGCTAAATAACCCTGTAACTGGTATGAAGGTGAATTCACGGTCTGGTGAGCACTGAAAATACGAGAGGGCTCTGAGACAGGCAAAGTGTGGAGAGGGGAGTAGAGCTCGCCCATGGCTCAGGGCAGGGCCGTGTCTCCAGAGCGGTGTGAGGACGTGTGCTGATGCCACACAGAGCATCAGCCGTGGCAACCCATCTTCTGGGGGCTGGCCAGGAACGGGGAGGGTGCTCGGGACAGCAGGTTCGGAGACAAATGAGACATGCACACAGTGACAGGGCAGGAATGCCCGCAGAGAACGTCTGTGTACCCCTGGCTGTGGCAGCCACGTGTGACTGCACAGCCCCATGCACACGCGTGGCCACGAGGCCCTGCACACAGCCAGACACACACAGGGCACAGCCCTGCGTGTCCTCCGGTGTGGAGGTGCATCCACAGCTCTGGGAACGTGGGGGCACAGGCACACCCAGCGCTGTGCCGGCTCACAGGCACCTCACACTCCTCCTTGGTGTAAGTACACTCCAGCCAGGCAGCACAGGCGGATTTATCCCGGCATATCTTGGATGTCTGTGCAGTTACCTGCTGTGAACGGGAGAAGAGTTGCAGGAAATCTATTCTCCTTCCAGCTGGGAGAGGCTGATGCCTTGGAGAACCAGGAGATGTGCAGAGAGGAAACCCCCTTCAGCTTTTCACCTGGAGCTGGTGATCTCCTTGTGCCGAATCCCTGGAACGGGGGAATCGCATTTGAAGCTCAGCCAGTGGTGATTTAGCATTAGACGTTTGCAGAAGAGACTTTGATTAATTCGTAGTAAAATCAAGTAGCACTTGGGTGCCAGCAGCACATTCCAGGGTGAGCCGGCGACCAAGGTGCGCGCTGGGCGGGTGCCAGGTGCCTGAGCAATCCCCGCGGAGGTGGCAGCGCCATCCAACCCACAGCCTCTCCCTGCTTGGGCTTCTTAATTATTAATTTATTTTTCTCCCTTCCTTGGCAAAAAAATAGTATTTGGTAACGACCTCAAATTGCAAAATGCTGATGATTTGGAGAATGTGTCACAGAAGCTCCAGGGTGATAAAGGGGAGACGAATCCCAGCCAACAATCCGGCTCAGCCAGTTTGCCTATTTATTAAAGAAAAAGCCCAGATCATTAACTTTTTTGTTGTTGTTCTGTTTGCGGGCAACTCCCTGCTGGCAACTTTCAGGCGCCCAGTAAATTAAACTGAGTATCGGCCTGGTTCGGGGCAACCTGAGCTCCTGTTTAGAGCTGGGAGATGCGTTAGAAACTGGCTCCGTTTATGTTAGTGCATGAATAAACCCTTTAGGGTGCCACGCAGAAGTGCTCTCTGGCATAAAGGCAGTGTTGGAAAATCCTCTCTCGCTGCCTCGTGGAGGGTCAGGTATTGTGACTGGAGAGCTGAGCTTCACTTCCCCTCCCTCTGCTTGTTCGCACAGTTAATTGCCCCTCGCCACATCCCTGTGCCACGCTGGTCCCTGGAGAAGCAGGGCTGGAAGAGAGCATCTGTAGGCACAGGCTTTGTTGGTTCCCCGTTTGCCTGCTTGGCTTGGTTGTTGAATAAAGAACAGTTTAGGGATGGGCTTGCCTGCCTGGTGCCTCTGTGAACTCGGAGAGTTCCCTGTGCTATCAGGGAAGGGTGATTACGTCCCCCTCCTCTGGAACATCCCACGTGTTCACTGAAGTAGTGCTTCAAGCTAAATCAGTTTGCTGAGGGCTCCAGCTTCCCTTAATTCAGTGTCAGGACCGGGCTTGCATGGCTATTATTCAAGGAGCTTTATCAGAAGCACAAAGCCAGCATCTGCCCTCCTGCTTCCCTCTGGGCATCACCAGCTCTCCTGCCCCAGCTTTGGCACATGGAGACTCGAGGGACTGCCTCGCTGAGCCCATTTGCAGGCAAAACTCGTTTCAGCTCCTAGAGAGTCTCGGCTGTTTCCCCGGCTGCGGGAGCACCGTGCCCTGTCACCAGTGCCTGGCACAGCAGCGCGGGGGCGCGGAGAACCGGCTGGAACCCGGGAGCTTGTGTGGGAAACGGGAGCAGAGGCACTGCCGAGGTTGCCAGCCTCTCCCCTTCCCTCTTCCAACCCAACCGAGTTGTAAATAGGGCTGGATTTAGGTTTTAATCTCGGCTGGTGTCCGAGCTCTTTCCCTCAGAGGTAGCCACCTTCCTCCCTAGGCCTGGCTCATGTCCCTCCACACTCATTTCTCTGGTGAAGCCTGCCCAGACCCGTGCTCACGTGGGTGCTGATGGGAGGAGAAGGGTATTTTTCAAGGTTTCTGCTGGGTTTTTTTCTTCTGAAATACAAGGATGTGCAATTTTTTTAGTTTCAATTTAGCATTGGAGAATTTTATAATTTAGTAATTAAAATCTCTGATAGGCTTTAGAAATTGCAGCTAATTGAATTTAATGGGAAGATGATTTTCAATTTTATTTGATTACCCGGACCCCTGGCATTGGTATTTATGGGAAAAAAATGGGAAATGTGCTGTGTGGGCTAAGATGGCATAATTGAATTAGGGCTAATCGGATTTCTTCGTCATGAATTTCACTATAATTTTCCTATAATTTTCCATTAGATATCTAGTTTACAAATATTCACAAAGAAATGAAGCTCTTTCGGAATGGAGATTGCTGGCTAACAGGATTACAGGGACGATAGCTCGGCACTGCCAGCCCGGGCTCCTTCAGTAATGCAATCGCTGCGTCTGCCTCACACTTACCGCCCGCCGCTGCTCCCCGCACCCCCGGCCCTGCCCGCGCTCCCGGGGGCCGCGCTTGCCACGGGCTGTGAGCTGGCTCTGCACGGTGCTGTCCGTGTGCCATCGGCCCGGCACGCCGAGCCGGGCCGGGGCTGTGCCGGGGCTGTGCCTTTGTGCTTCTCGCTCAGAGCCCCTTCCGTGCGTGCTGCCACATCCCCGGGTGGGCAGCGGCGGTGCCCAGAGGCGGAATGGCAGTCGGGCCACGCTGTGTGCAGCCTGGGGTCTGCTGCCCGTTTCTTACCTTCTCCATCATCTCCCCTCGCTTCCCTGCTTTCACTTGGAATGAGTGTCTGTCTCACCTGCTCCATCAGGGACAGTCCCCAACCCTGCTCTGTACCCATGTCACTGACCCCGTGGGAGCAGGGCTGACACAGCCTCTGCCTGTGATGGGGCAGGTGGAGCAAAGCGGACAATGTGCCAGGCTCCCTTTACCTTCCCTCCTTTCTCCTCTTGCTCCTGCCCAAGTCAGGTCAAATCCAGAGTGAATTTATGGAGACCAGCCCTACTCCTCAGCCTCAGAATCCTGTAAGATCCAGCTCGTCTCTGCCTGTCCCATCTCTGTTGCTTGCTGGGCTGTGCGTTGAGGGCCCTGTGTGCCAGTGTCCTCAGCCCAGGGCAGGACACAGTTGCTGAGGAGCAAGTCATTGCCCTGTGGAGTAAGTGGGGCAGCAGCTTCTTTCTATCCAGAGCCCCTTGGCACCTCCGTGGCATCAGGCCTTCCACATGTGTCCAGAGCAGGACAGTGTCTGCTACACCATCCGTGACAATCCAGCCCTGTCCTGGGTGCCCAGGTGGGTGTCACTGGTGTGCCAGGACCACACACACGGCAGTCACATGTTTGTACACTTACATGTGACTCTGTGTGTGCGTGCACATGGCAAGTGCTCACGTTTTCGTTTGCATCCAAGCGTGTCTGTGCAGGAACACAAGCTGGTTTGCAGCTCCTCTTGACAGAAATCACTGTTTTGTTTTGTGCTTGCCCCATTAAATACAACAATGGGTCTTGCCCAGTCTGTGACCTGTCATTGGGCAGCAGTTTCCTGGTGCTTCTGGAGTTCATCCCAGTGTGCCAGGCTGGAGCTCGGGGGCTTTGTGGGGGCAGCTCTGGGCTGGCTCAGGGTGGCACTAGCTGGGTTTGCAGGCAGAGTGCCTGCATTTGAGTGCCAGGTACCTTCCCTGTTGGACGCGATGCCTGGCTAGCACTCTGCCCTTGCCTCCTCGCCCTGAAATCCCCAGGCTGCACTTTTAATCGCTGTAGTAAATTGTAACTAATTGTTAGCGCATTCAAACCCCTGCCACTCCTTCCCCCCAAGTCTTCTGGGCCCCTGTGGAGCACGAGGACATGCCATGCACATTCAGTGCTGTTCAATGGTCTGCTCCCACTGTAGTCATTCCCTCTGGGCAGTGGTCAAGAGATGAGCAGTATTTGGCTTCCAGTAGGTGCTGGGAGCTGTGGAGTGTCTGAAAAAGCAGCAGCCCCATGGTGGGGAGCTGGTGTCAAACTGTTTGAGCGAGGCCAAGGAACAGCAACTGGCAGGAGTGATCCCAGCAGAGCCCCACCCAGCACACTGAGACTCAGCACAACCACTTTGGCAATGTGTTCTGGGGCACCATGTGCCAATAATGTGATTGAGACTGAATTGAGAAGGAAGGAGGGAAGGAGAAGGAAAGGGAAAGAAAGCATGGATTGTCTGCTCCTGCCGCCCAGGCCCCGAGGCCTCTGGGCGCCTCCCTTGACGAAACAGAAATCAAACAAAATTACAGAAATAGGGCAAGAGCATTTGCCTAATAGACTCCCCAAGCAGGAGCAGGAGGAGGAGCACAGAGCTGCCAGATCTCCAACCTGCAATCTGGGAGCCAGCGCCCTGAGCCCACATGAATCCAGAGCACGGCCCCAGGCCCCGGGGTCAACTCCAGCTAAGGAGGGAGAAACTGCCAAGAAAATGGGCTAAGCATAAGAAACAAAGGTAGAAGAGACACAAAAAGGGGGATGTCCCACATATCAGCGTGACTCACTCCCTGCTTAGCCCTGGCACACTGTCTGCGGGGAAAGCATTAAACTGTAATAATAATAATAAATTAATCATCCTTCCCCCTCCCATTGCACTTTTCATCTGAGGATCTCTGAGCACCTGGCAAACATTAATTACTGAGAGCTCCTGATGCCCCTGGGAGGGTGTGAAGGGACAAGGAGAGAGCTCTTCACCTGCTGTGAAAGGGCAGCTGTGGCTGGACTGGCTGGGGTGGCTCTTGCCGTGGCACAGCCGCACAGTTCAGAGCAGGGTGAGAGGTGCTGCCTTCCCTCAAGTGCTCCTGGGGTCCAGGGGGTCTGGGAGCCTCTTTGTGCCAGAGCACGGTCAGAGGCAGCCTTCCCTCAAGGGTGTCCATACACTGGAGGGACAGGGGAAGGAGGGGAGATGCTGCTCTCATGGGGGGCACAGGAGTCCCCAGGGGAGCAGAAAGCTCCAGAGCCCCTGAGAGAGGAAAAAAACAACTTTTCTTGGGTAAGAGGCAAAGGAGGGAGGATGGGGAAATAAAACCTGATCCTGTGACTGGAGATCGCTGAGATAGGAAATCAGGCCTTGCCGTTGCGTCAGCTGCAGGGCGTGGACTTCACCTGAAAAAACACCTTGGCAAGTTGTTCCTGCAAGGAGGAGTGGGAGGGACAGTGGGAAGTCTGCGGAGGGGATCCTCCGGGTGTGTTTAGGTTGTGTGTGTGGGTTCATGTGTGTCATGGTGTATGGATATGTGTGTATTTGAATGTCAGTGAGCACAGAGTATCATTTTCTTTGTGGAGTGCATATGCATGTTGCGTGTGCGTGCAGGGATGGGAGGGGTGGGGAACATTTGGATACTGATGTGTGAACGTGCTCAGCTCGGTGCACGTAGAAGAACAGGTATGTTTAGAGGGTCTGTGGGCCTGTGTATGTGCAGTGACACATCCATGTTAGACTGTGCGTTCCCCTTCTTAAGGAGGTGGAGATACAGCTGGAGCCATTCGCTCAGGGAAGAGCAGCAGTGACCGGAACTCCCACTGCTTAAATATTAAGTTCATAGGAGAGGTGAAAATGGAGAAATCTGTGTGATGTGAAATGCAGTGAACTTACGGGACCTGTCAGCAGCCTCACACCTGGAAGGAAGCGTTGGGCCCAAACTGAGCTCCTACAGAGCCAGCACGAACATTGCTGGAACTGTCCATCCGTTCCCTGGGTGGGATATTCCCTGGCAGGTGCTGCAGTCTGACTGGCGTAGGGACCAGGCAGGCTGTGCTGAGGATTGTAGGTGCTGTTGGCTGGGCTGGTGACTGTGTTGGGGCCAGTGAAGCACAGACAGGCAGGATTTTAAAGGCAGCATGGTGTGACAGTGCTGGTTGGAGCCGATGGTGTGGTTAGAAACCAGTGGGGAAGTCAGGGCGATGCTGATAAAGTTTTGCTCATCTCAAGGCAGGAGCTTCACTGCACCAGGTGGGAAAGTGAGTCCCATGCAGAGTCTCAGTTCAGGAGCACTGCTTGGCTGGGCAGCTCCGGGGCAGGGCACACTTGCCTCCTGCCTGACACTGCTGTCCCCACCTGCTTCCTGGCCTGGAGGGTCCCTGGGTGGCTCTGCTTTAGCAGACTTTGTTTAGATTTTTTCCAGGCAAAGACGGAATACTTGTGGTTTCCACAAATGACTCCCCTCTCCTCTTCCCTCTCCCTGCCCTCTGGCTGCGCTGCCCGTGCGTTTTTGCCCATGCAAATGCAGCACTGCTGAGGTGATGAGTGAGCTGCAGTTGGGTCTCTGGGCTCAGGACACTCTGTGGGTGCAGAGTATCCTGGTGCACTGAACCAAACACACCTGGGCTCCTTCCAGCCCTGTGACTAACCTGTCTGGCCACTTCTGGCGAGTCACTTCCCTCGCTAGTGCCTCAGTTTCCCCATCCCCAGTGGGGTAATGATGCTGGCCTCCTCTGAGAAGCACATTAAGTTCTGCTTATAAAAAGGATTTAAGAGCTGGTGAGTCCATGGGCAGCTCCCCAGCCCCGGTGAGGAGCCCAGCTCTGCCAAAATCCATGGAGCCAAATATGGTGTGTTCACAAAAACAGCCTACAACCTGCTCAAAATACCTATTTAATCAGGTAAATAATCTGCTCGTTTGTTTTAAAGAAAGAGGCTTATATCTGTGTTTACCCAACACGCCTCTCAGAACCTCCCTCGCATTCTTTGCTACTTAGAAAAATAAAGCAACAAAAAATGAGGAAATTCGCTGCAAAAGAGCCCCCCCCAGCCTCCCGTGGGCCCGGCGGAGCGGCGCGGGCTTCCTGCGGGGCATTGGGCAAGATGCGCCCAGGGTTGTGACCCCCGCCGGTGGCGGCCACCAGTGCTCCAGCCCCACCTCGGTGCGGGCCCCGCTCCGCACGGCCGAGCCCGGACACGCGTGGGACGGCGGTCCCCGCCCTGCCCCTGCCCCTGCCCGCGGGTCCTGCCGTGCCCGCTCCCGGGGGCACCGCTGCGGCTCGTCCGGCCCCGCTCCATCCCCATCCCCATCCCCTCGCGGTTTGCCCCGCGCCGGCCGCTCCGTGCCCGC
>VYXB01002641.1:148354-176427 GCA_013397135.1 Pachyramphus minor
GCTCCCTCCGCCGGTCCTTCCCGGCAGCGCGGCCCCCCCGGGCCGGGGCGGCGGGCGGGCGGCGGGGCGAGGAGCGGGCTGGCCGGGAGAGGATGCGGAGGGGAAGTTTATGGAGGTTTTGAAATGATTCTGCCTTTGTATTTGTTGTAAGTTGTGTGGGTTGTTTTCTCTTTCATTTTTTCCCCCTCCTGAGCTCCGGCGTCTCGGTGGTAAAGGTTGCTTGTCAGGTTCCTGTGCTGTCTAAATGAAAAGGAATTTAATTTATTTGGGACAAGGCAGTGTCGGATGAAGAGGCTGCTTATTACATTTAATGAGTATTATTTTTTTTTTTCAACCTGGGCATATCTGGGATGGGTTTGTTTTTGTCCTTCCATGTGAGGTGTATGAGACCTCCCCCGCCCCTTCACATCTCGAAGGGAGGAGGAAAGGTGGCTAGGCTGGGGCAATGTTTTGGTTTTAGATTACAGGCCCTAGTGTTGGGGCTGGGCGTGTTTTTGGTTGTAGCTTTTTGTGGCATGTCCACTGGTTTTGATCAGGTATCAGGACGAGGAGCAGGGTCAGGCCTGGCGCTGGGCTGGGCTGGTGGCTCCACTGGATGTGGTGGTGGACAGGGCTGGGGTGTGACTGCAGCGAGGGGCAGCGGGGCTCAAAGTGTACTGGTGGGTTTTCCAGCCCTTGGGCAGTCTGGATCAGAGTCTCATTTAGATTTTACCAAGTGGGCAAATGCAGAGTTTGGTAGGAATTCCTTGGGCCACGTTGCCTCCCTGTTTGGGACAACATCCCACCACCTTGGCCCCGTTCCTGGCAACACAACCATACCTGCACCTCCAAAATGGTGTAAGCCATTCTGTGCCACTTACAGTCCAAATGGCAGCAATGGGCCAAAGAGGCCTGTGCTGACGACGCGCCACAGTCCAGGTAATTGCTGCCGGAGCCTATGTGTACGTGTGCATGTGTTGTTTTTTTTAATAAGGAGTAAGATGGTAATAAACTGGTTGATGATTGACTGGGCCTGAACTATGTACTCTGATGTTGTGATTGAGAGGATAATTTTGTCGTCGTTTATTCCACTTATTTATTTATTTATTTCTGCCATTGATATCAGGAGCCCAGCGGCCCCGGAGCCGCTTCCACCCGCGAGGGCGACGCCGGCTCTGCCCGGGTCCAGCCGTGGGCGTGCGGCTGTTTCCCTCCCAGATCAAGCAGCTGGGAGGCTGCGTGGGCAGCCCAGGAGTTAAGGATGTGGTGAAACTGCAGGAGGGCAAATGCTTTAAAGAGCAATAAACAGTGATTTACCCCTGATCTCCATCTCCGGGAGCGGTGGCAGCTGCCCGGGTGTCGCCGGCCGGGGTGGCCCCGGCCCCGCAGTGCCCTCTGCCGGCTGGACCCCGCGTGCTGCCCGGGGGGCTCCTGCACCACCGCCCCCAGAAAGGGGGTGCCGAGACAAACACCTCCACCCCCCCCAAAAAAGGGACCTTCCTTCCTCTCGGAAGTGTCGTGGGCGCTCGGCCTTGCTGCCCAGGTAACACGTGGGTTTCAGTCTCCAGTATGGGAACCCGGGGCTGCAGGAAGCCATGGAAATGAGGATCTGGGAGATCTGTTTAAGTCAGCATTACGGTCTGTGTGTGGGTGAACCCGTCTTGTCATGATCTTGGGGCAAAGACCTGCCCCATAATCACCACCTCTACCCCTTATCTGCTTGGGCCAGCTTATCTCCCTCAGTCTCTGCCTCTTGAATTCTCTCCAAGCCCTCAGGCAGTGGCTCCCCGGAGGCAGTGCCCGAGAGCTGCTCACACGAGCTGCCAGCTGGCAGAGGAAAGTCCGGAGGGGTTTCTTTCCCAGAGGGACTCGGTATGTGGGGTCTGACAGCCTGCTCTTGCTGAGAGCTTTCTCAGCTCAGTCAGTCCTTGCATGGACCTTCTAGGGCCAGAAGTGTTCAGAGTGGTTAAGGACTGAAAAGAATTCATGGACTGAGTCCATCTGCCCAGGATCGTGGCAAGATGTTCCCTACATGTGACTTTCTGCGAGTCTGGTTGTAAATATCTTGACTGACTGGGCACCTGTCACTTCCTTTGGGAAACTGTGCCCCAACCTAATTATCCTTGGTATGAGATTACAGGAACTGATCTCAGAATGAGGACTAAAGCACCTATGGTAAATGGGTGGAGAAACACCTAATTTTCCACTCACAGGGTCATTTTGTGCCTTTGTCAAATCGCCGTTGTTGTTTGAAACACCCAGTGGATAGAAACACCTTCCCTGGGCTGGTGGCAGCTCTTTTTTTCTTATTATCTTTTTTGACAGTACAGATTTTGGGAAGACATTGGCTTAGTCAAGGTTGGTGTCATTCTTGAGCCCTTGGTCTGCAGAAGATTCCCAGGCAGTTTGTTCAGGTGTTCACATCCCTTTCCAGTAGTTCCATGAGATACTTGTTGGGTGAAAAGCATTCAAGGGCTTAAGCCTGCCAAGCAAAGATTGTTCCTTGGGAGGAGGGTTTAGCAGGCAGGAATTAACCTTCCCATCATGGTGTAAGCAGGGCCCAGCTATTACTTGGAGAACGTGCTTCAAAGCCAGTTGAAGTCCGTAGGAGTGTTTCGACTGCTTTACCATACAGAGATAACTCACAGAAAGACCAGAAAGTTGATCCCTGAGATAATAAACTCCTGTTTCCTCGCCTGCACCTTGTCTGCTGGGTCCTATGAGTCTTTCTAAACCAGGTCTGCCAGCAACAGAGCGGGGTCTGCCAGTGTGTGCAGGTGCTGCACCCTTCTGCTCAGGTGTCCCAGAGGGGGAGAGGCAACTTGAACTAAAACCAGCTGGGAATGGTACAGATACCTCGGCTGGAGGGGATCAAATATTAATATATAGTTTCCAAATAATCAGTTTCTCTTTCTGTTTTCCTGGACTGTTTATGCTTCTGCCCTGAGTCCTCCTTGCCATTCTTGGAAAGGATATCTGAGCTTGGAATTTATCTCAGGACTTTGCCTGCGCAGCCTTGTCTGTCCCACTTCTCATGCTGCCAGAGTGCTTGGCTGTGTCCTCACAGCGAGAGCTTTTGTGGCCACTTTGACTCTCCCTCTGACATCAAATCGTACCCCTGGGCTGCTGTGCAGCCTACAATTTAGGTTTCCCTCTGAGAAGTTGGTTGAAAGTGTCTGGAAAGTAATGAAAAGTCCTGTGGGAGGTGAAGACAACCATTGCCTGTGCTGCATCTCCCACCTCCACCTGGGCTCCTTCCCTCGCTCCCAGGGTTTGGAGCCGCGGCCGTTCCCAAGGTTTGGAGAGCTCAGGTGCCACCCAGGGCTGAGCTCCCAGAAGTGCTGACACCGCAGAGGCCCCGCTGGCCCATCCAGCTGGGCTTTGGGAGAACCGATGTCCTCGTCCTCAGCTGCACTTTGCAAAGCAGAGAGGGGGCAGAGGAGGCTTGGCTGGGAGCTGGGGAGGGGCAGAAGCTCCAGCCAAAAGTCCCACGCGGCCCCGTCTCCTCCCCTCCGGTTCAATGCGGACTGGATCAATTTGGACGTCTTCAGCAATAAAAAATGCCGATGTCGTCCTAATTCACCAGGCCCCGAGATGACAGCAAATTTACATTTTTTAATTAAACTAGCAGCCAGTTTTTATGAGAGGGGGCTGGGTTATGCAAATCAAATGGTTGTGTACGAAAGATTAGGAGAGTTTGGGAATAAATTCCACAAATGCTAATAAAAAAAAAAGAGAGAAAATGAGAGGGGGGAGAGAGAGGGACATTGTTCCATTAGCCCCTTTTAGACTGATTTCCCTAGGGAGAAAGCAATGGGGGTGAGAGATGGAGGCAGCTTTCAGAGACAGGTAAAATCCATTTTGAGGATTGAGAGCCCTTTGGACCAGGACCTTGTTGCTCCCTGTTTCCTCTCCGAGGGCTCACAAGGGAGATGGAGGCAGACACTGGTAGCAAAAGAAAAACTTGCTGTCTTTTAATCTCTATTCCTGCTTGACCAGTGCTCTGCATGCTGGAACAGCAGCTGGAGCTGTGTGGAGGATGTGCACAGTGGGGGAGTGCACAGTGCTCTGGTGCTGGAGGGGCACAGGAGGGTGAAGGGCTGGGCCAGGTCACCATGGTGCTGCAAGAGGGTGACAGAACAGAGCTGGTCTGGATGGGGCCCATCTTTGGACTGACAGATGGCCACAGAGCATGGCCATGGCTGGGATCAGTACCCTGGAGCTGCCTCTCCTTCGTGCAGCTCCTCTGGGCGGTCCCTGGCAGGACCTGCTGGTGAGGACAGGCAGTAGCACTGATTGCAGGTGAGGGGCTGGGCTGCCGTCCCATCTAAGCACAGTCTTTGTCTGAGGAGCAGAGTGTGTTTTGGAGAGGGATGGTGGTGCTCTTACCTCCCCAAACTCTAGGCCCCCTTGTTGCCCATCTCAGAGGCTGAATCCAGCTGTCAACTTCCCATTGCATTAACCTGGCCCCGGCCTTCTCCCCTTTCTCAAGGGACCTCCCATCTTTCTTCTTGTGGTGATTCCAGAAAATAAAACAGTTTGTCAAGTCCTTTCAGGAACAAATAGTTACAGTGAACAAAAAACATGTGCTTCACTCATGTAAAATATGTTCTTGTTTAAGTTTCCCAAAGAATTCCGAGTTCTCATTGCGTTTGGGAGTAAGGCGTGGTGGCCAGGTACCAAAGCAATTGTTTGCTCTGCCATGGAGAAACACAACCAGAAAATTTCTGGAGGCTGGGAAACTGCTTAAAGCTTCCAGTCCTAAGGCAGTTTCATGCTCAAAATAAAAGCTGAACAACCCGTGTAGGTTGGCAAGAGAGAGCAAGGGGTGGAGATCAGGAGATACTAGGAAAAAGGATGGGAAGACTAAAGTCACTGGGTGCATTTTATGGCAATCCCCTGAGGATTTGGTGCCTCACTAGAGAGTTTTGCCACCCATTCCTGGTTTTGGGGTGTGAAACGATGATTCACCGACGTGCTCCTGTTTTGCTTCGGAGAGGTGACATTTTAGCAGAGCCTCTTGTGAAATCAGTAAGAACACCGAGCTCTGCTGGAGCATTTCTGGAGGTGTTCCCCACACCCAACACCTACGTCCCCGTCACCGTGTCCTGCACATGCACGTCTGCCCCAGACACTCGCCCACCTCGGTGCTCCCGGACACTCACGTGCCCTGTGTTGCTGCTGTGCTGAGCTTCACCTTCTCCAGGTTGCTCTCTCAAGACATTGCCTGGGTGAACCCTCTCTTTCCACGTGCTTGCATCATCGTGGCCATGAGTGGATCTTTCTTAGCAGCAAGAGAGGACCAGTGTGTTCTGTGTGTTGGGTGTCCCTGTGCTCCCACTGCCCTGCAGTGAGTCTCCCACCATTCCTGCTGCCAGGAACGATGGCCTTGGCGTCAGTTTGGTCCACAGCCGCGGGCAGGAAGGCGGTTGTGCAGGGGATTTTTGTAACGCCAGTTTCTGAGCTGAAATAGGGCCAAGTTCAGCCTAAATCTAACAAAGAGCTCCAGAACAGGTCTGTGAGACATGGCAGAGTCTGAGGATTTGGTGTAGGATGAATAACTCCTAATCTATAAAGTGGGCATAATCATACTCCCCTGTGCAGCCCAGAGCCAGGGCTGGGCGCTTCAGTGATGGAGATAAGGGAATGAGGCCTGGCTGCTGTCCATGGATGGGTGCGGGGGTCGGGCAGGAGCTCCTCCCTCCAGCCGGGGTGTGGTGCCTGGGGTGTGGGAGAGGGAGCTGAGCCC
The DNA here is from genome assembly GCA_013397135.1 of Pachyramphus minor. Classification (NCBI taxonomy): domain Eukaryota; kingdom Metazoa; phylum Chordata; class Aves; order Passeriformes; family Tyrannidae; genus Pachyramphus; species Pachyramphus minor. Next base: position 154,083 of record VYXB01002641.1, read on the forward strand.
ACTCCTGCTTTCCCGGGAGCTCCTGCGCCCACCTGACCCGTGGCACCTTTGGCATCCCAGCAGCTGCAGCTCCACAGGCTGAGAGCACCCCTGGGTCCAGGGTGGGCTGTCGTGGAGCTGCAAAGGGGGCTCTCCAGGCCCTGGGCAGGGAGGTGTGGGGCTCCAGCTGGGCTGTTCTGTTGGAATGGTGCAGTGGTGTCAGCCCCACTCCCGAGACTGGCTGGGCCAGGGCAGAGCAGAGGAAGAACCAGGAACCTTCAGCTTCCATACATGGGAAACTGTCAAAAGCCAGGTAGCAACACCAGCTTTTGTCTGGTATTTCCAGAAAAACCCGGCGGGACCTGGCATCCCAGGGCATAATTTATTATGGAAAAATAAAATAATAAAGTCCCAATCCCTTTGAGGCCTGAGTCATAGAAGCATCTTCTCATTAAAGCAGCTCCACCTCTCTGCCTGGTGTTTGCCAGCTCCATGCCTGTATGAATCCACTCCCTGAGCCGGCTCGCCCAGGGCAGCCCTTCTTCTCCTCCTCCTCCTCCTCACTGCCTGCTTTTCCCCAGCACACCTCTCCTCCAGCACCCCTTCCCCTATCTGGAGGAGCACGAGCAGTTCCACATCTCAAGCCAACTTCTCCCCAGGCCCCCCTTCTTCAGGCCAGGGGGTGTTTTGTTGCTGTGTTTTGTAGACAAATGTCTTCATCTTTTCAGCCCCCTCCCACCCCCTGTGCTATCAAGTTCTCTGGGCACGGCCCTGGCTCCCACATCCCCCTCTCCCGGGTGTGGAGGTGTGTGTGGTATCTTTTCATGGCTTGGAGCTCTCTTCCAAGTGGCCCTCTGCAAGCAGGGAAAGGAGAGGAAGCTGCTCCTGGAGTAATTACCATCTGCATGTCCCGAAGGCAGGCAGCAGATGTTAGCAGAGGAGGACCGGATTGGAAGAGGGTGAGGGAACAGAGGCTGGGGAGAGAGGGTCTGATTTTTCTTCTTGATTGCATATGGATATTTTTAACAGAAGCTCAGTAGGACAGGAATCCCAGTTTTGCAAAGTTGATCCATGCATTTGAAACTTCAAGGGAAAGCTCCTTTGCTCACTCTTGCTGTGTTTTCCATCACTCACACTTGCTTTTCTCAGCCTTTTTATATGCTGCACTGTTTAACTTTTCTTGCTAAATAGCTTTCCTTTATGTCCTTCCTTTCCATATTCCCACAGACCTGTCATTCTTGTCACCCTCCTGGACTTCCCATTCTGCCTTTGATTCTGTCTTGCTTTTCCTTTCCTTTTGCCCCCCCCCCCCCACCTCCCTTCCATTATCTTACTCTCTTTATTTTTCATTTTCCCATTTTTCTGTGGGCTGATATTCAGATGAGCAAACTTCTTCCAGTTAAAGGAGGTCATGAATATTAGGATTTTTCTATCAAACAATGAAATATGGCTCAAATTACCCTAAAGAATAGGGCCCTTTTCATAAACCACCTGCTGTTTTTTTTGAAAGAAAGCACAACCACTCGCCTGTGTGCTCCAAGCAGTTGTCTCACATCTCCACCTCGCCAAGCTTTACCGTTCCAATTTCTTCTGCAGAATTTGTTGCTCTTGGTGGAGTAAGTCTGCTCTTCCCAGACTGCCAGCACCCAATGAGTCTGGGTTTGGACAGGTTGGGGCAGGATGGGGATTCTGGCAGGATCCTCAGTACTTTGAATGTTGGTTTGTGATTGTGCTTTTTTGATTGCGGTGTGCATATTTTGGGGTTTTATTTTTGTTTTCAACAACATTTTGGTCTGAAACTCATTACCTCTGAACTTGACTGAGATCTCATTCAGGTGTTGCACCCAGTGGGGTGCTGAGACACACAGACCCTTTGCCGTCTCCTTGTCTCCCCGGTGTGGACCAGCCCTCTCCCCCATCACGAGGAGGGCTGTGGTGGTGTGTCCTGCTCAGGCCTGGACACAGCCCAGCCTGTGCTCCTGCCCTCCCAGCTGCCATGGTCCTGTCCCTCTCCTCCCAGCCACATGGCTTCAGAGAAGGAGCTGCAGATGCTTCTTAGACAGCCAGATCTGTGCTCCATGAGATCCTGCATTCCCTGTGGTCCTGGCCATGCTTGGCTGGGCAGTGCTGTGCCTTTGCCAGGGCAGCACCAGTGCAGCTTGGCTGTTGGAGGGACGAGGAGAGTGGTGGAGCTGTGCCCCATGGGCCTGGAGAAGTGCAGGCAGAAGAGCCTCTACACTCCCTTGGGAGCTGCCACGAGGCAGGCGTGGGCAATGCCAGAGACGGGGACAACAGAGGACACCAACTTGTCTCAGACTTGTGTTTTGTTTTCAGTCCAACCTATTTATATTCATCATAGTTGCTATTTTTTCCCCAGTTACATGGATGTGTCTTGTCCTCGCTATCTTCCATCTTCCCTCAGCAAACCTTGCCATTTTCCACATGTCCCTCCTGGGAGGCACAACAGCATCACCCCTCCTGGGCAGAGACCACACTTCTTCTCCAAGGAGGCAGCTCTCAGTGGTGTGCTCCTTCCAGGAGCCTGATCCAGCCTTCCCACCCTGTGCCAGCCGGCCCCACATTTCCCTGGGCAGAAACTGCACACGCAGCCCGGGCTGTGTGAGCACGGAGTTTGTTTTGCCAGGGTGACCTGTTTAATCATCTCATTTTCTGGTGGCCGTTTATTCCTCGTTTCCACGGTTACAGCCCCATTAAGAGGAGAAGCAATAAGGCAGCGAGTCAAACAGGTAATAAAAACATTAAAGCCATGTGCGCATTGGGAGGGAGGGAGGGCGAGCAGCACTCAGTGAGACGAGACGGGCCGTGCCAGGGAGACACAGGGGTCGCAGGAGCCTGTGCACAGTGTGGTGACACCCGGCCCAGTGCCCAACCTCTGCAGGGGCCTGCCTGCCAACAAACTGTCCTGCAGCATCCTACCCCACTCCCTTGGTGTGTGCTGCCACTCAGGACAGCGTCACTGCCACCAGCGTACCACTCTCCCCGTCGCTGTGCTGCTAACACAGAGTTGCCAGTGGCCAAAAGCACCTGAAATCAGAATAATTTTGCAACTATATTTTATTTCAAGGCTGTGATGGTCTGTCAGAATTTGTAACTGATTAGTTCTGGTGCTGCTGGTGGGCCCAGATGTTGTAATGGCTCTGCCGTGGCACTTGCCAAGGTACCTGCTCTTGCCGGTGTCAGCTGTGCCAATGCCCTCCTGAAGGAGCACTTGCTGTTCCACATGTTCCACCAAGGTATTAACAACCAGCCACCTGAGCCAGCACCACCTAGAGTAGCCCAGCAGAGCTTTGAGGCTTTCCTAGGTATCTGTTTATGGAAGGGTGTATTTCTGCAACCTCCAGGAGAAGGTCAGGCTCCATGGAAACGGGATAACTGGGTCTCTGCTCCACGGCAGCAACCGTGGGGTGGGCAGTGCATGGGAGCAGTGGGAGATGCCTTTTGGCTGTGTTAGAAATCAGGGGAGAGCTGGGAATTACTTCCCCCCTGCCAGGAGGAATCCACAGATTTCTGGTTTCTTGTTGTGGGCTCAGTAAAGGAAAGTAGCAACATGAAGCATCCTAAAGCAACAGCTCTAGGACAGGAGGAAGGCAGAGCCCTGCTGCCTCAAGAAAAAGAAGGTTGCTGCTTTCAGATCAGCTCCCTTTTCCCCAAGCAATGTTCCTCAGGGAACCCCTCCAGGGTCTTGGTAGGTGGAAGCCTTTTGGTGCTATGTTCTTGTTATCCTAATCTTGACTTGGTCAGCAATGAGATGGTGGCCTCTCTTCCACAGGAAATTGTAGGCTAGATGCACTCCTAGGCATAGAACCATGACCTGACTACACAAGCCAAAAGTTACTTTTCCTCACCATTTCCCAGTGGCCATGGAGGCCAAGCAGCTTTGGATCTCAGGTGAAGAGATGTTAGTGAGCAAACTGGCACTTTTAAACCCTGTCTTTCATGTGAGGGCCAGTAGCTGCCTCTGATGATCAAATGGAGATTGGAATGATGTCACTGAGAAATAATTCTAAAACTTTCTTGGACACTGCAAGCCTGAGGCTTGGATTTTCAAAGTCATGCTGTGTTGGCCGAATTTTGTTTCTTTGGAGTTGGAGGTTTATCAAAATTGCAGCATCTCAGAGCAGCAAGCATGGCTGGGCTCTCTGGAGACCTGCCCTGGGCTGGGGAATGTGGACCCTGTGAAGCTGCTCTGTGTTTCTGACAGTCTGTAGGATTGGTCTGGGAGCTGATTTGGTAATTAAATATGAAAACAGTTCTCCAGGACCCATTCCCTCTTACCACACTCATGTGAAGGGCTCCTTCCATTCCTGAGAGTGGGGAGAGGGCTTTGACCTTCCTTTGTGCACTCTCTGGCCTCACAGTGTTGTGCTGTGTATGACCCAGGGTGGACACAAACCCTGATGCTTTGTGCAAGCTGCTTACAAGTAATGGGCTTAGGAAAACCAAGGAAACTGCGTAGCTGGAAACACCCAGCCCAGGATGGGCCTGAGCTGCCCTAAAGGAGCAGGTGCCCACGGGCTGGGAGGGCACTGACCTGTGAGTGAGGGTGAGTTTCACTGCGGGTAAAGAGAAGAGGTTAAATATAAGTCTCTCTCATATAGGTGGCACAGCCCTAACAGCAAAACAGAAACATTCAGAAAAGCAAACATTAAAGGAGAGCAAGAAAATAAACAGAGAACTGCAGGGAAATGGGGTGCTTTTCTTTACCTCCTTGCTCTCTCTGGTGAAACAGTCTGCCCTGCTACAGCCCTGCTTTGCCCTGGTGGGATTTTTTTGTATTCATTTCTGACATTGTTTTGGGTTTTACAGTTTCTTTTCTCCGTACTTTATCAGAAAGCATATTTGTGGTGAGCGCCTGTGAAAGGACCTGGCTTGCTGAGTAAATGTTCAACGTGGAAATGAGCTGCATGACCTTGAGGGGGGGAGAGGGAGGAAAGCTGAGAGAAATTCATAAAAAGCTGAAAAAGAAAAGAACAAGGAGAAGGGAGGGGAGAGGAAAAAAGATAAAAGGCCTGGCCAGACTGGAAGAAGTCACACAGGAGAGGAAAAATGGTCTTTCTTGTCACAGCAGTGACTGGACATGTAGAATTAGAGAGCCCAATTCTCAGCCGTGCTGAGCACTGACACTTGAAAAATAGGCCCATTTAAGGTGACTCAAGTTGGGCAACAAAAGTCAGTAGTCACTTTAGATCATCTTGGCCTGTGTTCAGAAGGGTGAATTTTATCCTTGGCGGGAGGCCAGCGGGAGGCCTTTCTGTGTTCTGTTCCCGTTCCCAGAATAGGACTTGGGGTGGCTCCTGGACCTCATGCCGGCTCTTCGGGGCAGGGGCAGAACCCACTGTCCCCAGGTCCTGGGCTGAGCCTCTGCCTGCCCTCCCCACACAGGAGGCAGCAATTGCCAGCTGGGGTTGTGTGTCACAGCCCAGGCTCAGAAACTGGGCCTGAATGTATTTGTGGAGACTGGGGGGGGCCTGTTTGGGGAAGGTGCTGGACAGAGCAAAAGCCCCTGTCCTCAGTGCAGGAGTGGGACAGGAGCAGCAGTACAGGTTTTCCCACGACCCTTGGGGTTCCTCAGGTGTGTGAGGTTAAGACATTTGCTTTTTGGAAACTAGTGAGGATCTCAGCCAGAAAAAAACCTAAGAAAACACTCTTTCAAGGAAGAAAATTTGAGTAGAAACACTGCTGTCACTACCAGAGACCAAGATGTGAGGTCCAAGCGTGCTCTGGAGTTTGGGATTCCAGAACTGACTGGTTTGGGCTTGAAGGTTTTTATTTCACTCCCATATCTAGTCCCAAAGGATCTAATCCGGGTGTTAAAAGTGTATTGTAGGGACTGGAAAGAGATGAGCGCCGAGTTTCTGCATTTCTGTAGTATTTCTGTGCGGGATGTTTCTCTGGTGTGTCCTTAGTGTCTGGTGACACCAGTGCCAAGAAGCCCCTTGGTCCTGCAGCTGCTGTTTCCAGGAGCAGCAGGAGGGGTCTGGGCACACAAGGAGAAGCCACCCAGCAGTCAGGGGGCTGGAGCAGAAACCCTTGCTCTGCTCTCCAGGCAGCTGATGGCTTCTGCTACCTGCATGAAAAAATTTGGATGCATTTAGGCTCCCCTTACAACTCATCATGCTGTCATTTCTTCAGCTCCCCAAATTCTATTCGCTTTCAGGAGGGGAAGGCTGACTTCACTGCCATCAGCACTTCCCAAACCCTGCACACTGACATAAACAGTTCAGGGTGTGGGTCAAGGACTGTGTTGAAGCTGAGCCCTCATTTGTGTTGAAACAGGGCTGGTCACCATCCTTTGGTTAAAACTAAATAGCTGCACTAATGATCTTCACATACACATCTTTAAATTTTAGTTCATTCAGGTGTGGGGAGGATTTCTTTCCATAAGAATTTCCTGAGAATTGTAGAATTAGGTTTCCATTGTATGGGAGAGCCCTACTTGCTGTATGGAGGAGAGCATTTTTTGATTTCTTTCCAGTTGGAGTGTGTGAAATAGTAGGGAAAAGTCTTACCGAGTGATGACCTCAAAATAATTCCTGTAGCAGTGCAATGTGATGTCAGTCAGACAGTATGTGGCTGGGTGGGAAGTGCAGGCAGTGGGGGCACGAGTGCCTGACACAGGGGAAAACCAGCACAAATCAGTCCAAGGCTTTGGGAGGAACTAGAGCAAAATCACCAGCACAGATGCCAGGGCAAGGAACTGTAACTGTACATTTAATAGCTTTGGATGTTTGCTTTTATGTGACAGTTGCTGCTCAAGCAAACAGATTGGAGAATTCCAGACTTGCATGGATTTCGGGGATTTTATTTATATGTGCTCGGCACAGGACATGAGTGGGATGGGAACACAGGGGGTGGATGCAGCAGGAGAAGGGCCCATACCCTGCTCCTCCCTGCCCTCTCCCTCCCCACCGTGTGCACCTTGAATTTATGAGCTGAGCCTTCCCCCCTCCCTCTGTCCTGCAGTCACAGTCCCCCAAACCCACCTCACTCACCTGCTCCCCGCTGCTCCAGAATCATCCCGCTCTCCCCGGAGCATCCTGTGTCCCGTTCCTCTGCCTCCCGATGCTGTGCCTGTTCCCCTGCTCCCGCAGGAGCCCTGCCCCGTGCTGAGCCCCAGCTGGAAGCCAAACAGCCCTCCCGGGGTGCCGGCCCTGCCTGGTCTCCCCTGCTCGGCCCGGGATGCAGCCAAAACTGTCCAAGGAGAGCTGCAAGGTGGGGACATGTTTTGCAGTTTATTCTCCTAAAGGAAAACCTGCAAGGGGTGAGGGGCAGACTCCTCGCAGCGAAGGTGTTAACAAATAGCAGGTGATTAAACATGACAAGCAGTGACATTTCTGTGTGGGGTTCTCAGTACCAGCAATGCCAAGAATGAAGCTATAAACCCTGACATTTTGTGTTATGCACTGAGGTTTTTAATAGACATCTTTCTCTCCCTCCTCCCTGTTTATTTCTTTTATTCCTTTTCTTTCCTCTGTTGCCTTCTCCCTTTCCTCTCTCCTCCTCACCCTCACCCTGTCTCTGCCCTATCCCAAGTGCCCCCCACCTCCTCTTCCCATCCCTCCCTCCCTGCTCTTATCTCTGCTCTCTTGCTTCACCAGACTCATTTGCTCGATGGCCTTCACTTTTGCTTTTGTTTCTCTTTTCCTCCCTGTTTTCTTGTTACACTTTTCCAAGATTTTTTTTGCTTCTCGTGGCGTCATTCCCCCTTCCTTACTCTCCTCTTCCTCCTCCTCACTGCGGTCCCTGCCATATGCACAGAGTCTCACACAGACGCACTCCCACACTGTATTGCACACACACCGCACTTCCCGCACACTTCCCTGCTCCCCCCACGCTCCCGCTCTCTCCTGCTCCGTCTCTCACATACGCTCACACTTGCTCTTTTCTCTCTGTGCTTCCCCTCTCCTGCTCTTCTTTGTCTTTGTTACTCCCTTCTGCTGTCATCCTCCCTCTGTCTGTTCTTTTCCACTCTCTCCCCTTCTCCCTCCCTTTCCCTTCTCTTTTTGGGGCCTGATGTAATTCGCTAACCATGGGCAGCCAGGCCAGTTGCTTGTCAGGGAGCAGGTGTCCCACCCCTGAGTGATGTTTTTGTTAATAACATTTTTGCCCTGACTCAGAAGCCGGCGTTTTGGAGATTGGTTGGTGGGGGTTTTTTTTAAGGACAGGAGCTGAGGAGGCTGAGCTTTTGGGAACAGTTGCTGGGTTTGTACTAAAAGGACTGCAACAGTTGTTCTGCTGAGCAAGAAACATTGGAACAACTGCAGATTCCCTCTCTCTCTCTCTCTCCATATCTACACAAAGGGCATTTGGAGGTGACACCCAATGCACCGTCCCCCTTGCAGCCAGCTCTGATTGGAGCCAATGAGCTGCTGCTGGCTCTTGGATATGGGAATGGGCCGCTCCTGCCACTGGAGTTGGCCCTACCAAGCCCCTCTGTTAGAAAAAAAACTTTCCTCCTTTGCTGCCTTCTCCTGGTGGGGTTAATGGGCACAAAACAAGCAGTATGCTGGGGTGGCCAGAGCAGTCAAACACAGGGCTCTCGCTCCTCCAGCAGGTCACCTGGGCTCCAGGGCTCACTGGTGATGGCCCTGTTAGATGACCTGAACATAAGAAAGGGGTCTGGAGGCACAGGCGGGAGAAGGGGTTCGTGGTGCTCATTGGCCCCCGCGGTTCATGTCTCACCAGGCTGTGACCCCTTCCGTGGAGAGGCTGGGTGGCAGTGAGCGATGCTCTCCACGGAGCAGGATGGGAATGGCGTGGGCAGGCCCGGCAGAGCCTGGCTCCTCTGCTGACTCAGCCTGGCTGCCGCCACCAAGGCTGGAACCTTCCCCACCTGGCTGCCCCCGGGGACAGTCTCACTGCAAAGTGCCACCTGGGGACTTGGGCACCTCCAGAGGCCCTTTGAGTGGCACAGCAATTCCTTCTCACATGGCTGTGGGAGTCTCTGCCTCTCCCCAGGTCCCTGGGGAGGATGTGTAGGGAGCTACTGGAGAATTACCACAGAGGCTCTGTGCTGTTGATGCTGAGAGCATCCAGGACAGGCGAGAGGCTCTGTGGGTGGACAGTGAGCACTGAGGCTGGGGCAGCTCCCGTGGGCAGGAGGTCACCAGGGCCCCAGTGTAAAGGGCTCAGCAGGTATTTGAAATGAGTCCAAACTAAACTGCAGCTTCAGTCCCAGTATTTCCTCTTCCTTGACTCTGCACTCATTCTAAAAATCAAAATACTTCCCTGTAAAGACCCGCCTTCCCATAAAAGGGCCTCTCCCTGCCTGTCCACCCAGGTCTTATTGATCAAGCACCACAGACGGTGGCTGCAGCTTCAGTTGCCAAGTAGGGCAGATCGATAGAGACTTGGGATGGGATTTTTGGCAGCTGGCACAGCTATTTGTCCCTCCTCCTGTCCCACCATCCCTCTGGGAAACAACCAGCGTCACAGTGAAAGCAGGTGGAGCAAAGCCCTGTCCTTCCGCTTGCCTCTCACCTTGTCCTTCCCTGCCCTCCGTGTGCAGCCACAGGATCAGAGGCCTCTGTGGGACCGTGTGTGAGGCTGCACAGAGCACGAGGCACGTGTTGTGCTGGCCCCACCATCCCCTCTCTGCCACTCACCTTCTGCAGTGGCCAAGTTCACACTTTCATGTACTGGGGCAATCCCGTGGTTGATTCCAGGCTCCCCAAGAGCAGGATTTGCTCTTCATTGTTTACACAGTCTCTTCATTGAACAAGCGTTTCTTCCCTGCCTGGATTCAAAGTAACTCCTCTCTGCCCTTCCCTGCTGTGACCATCGCTGCCATTGTCGTCTTTCCTCAGATGGGAAAGCAGGACACAGTGATGGGAAGTGACTTCCTGAAGGCCAGAGAGGGACTGGGTGCCAGAGTTGGGGTTGGGGCCATGTTTCTGGCTGTCCTTAACCTGCCCTGAGCCCCTTGGCCATGGGCTTGGGACAGTGCTTCCCACTCAGGAACCTTTCCAGACTGCCCGTCTGTGTGGGGCCAAAAGCTCTGGGCTGTTCTGCAGCGTGAAGCAGGGGAACCAGAGAGAGAGGGGAGCAGTGTGGAGCAGAGGGAGCTGTGCAGGCTTCCCCTTCTCCATCGTGCCAGGAGAGCAGTTGGCTTAACCCTTGCCAGCCCTCCTGGCTGCAGAACCTCTGGCAGGTGCCGAGCGCCGCGCACAGAGAAGTTAATGAAATGAGTGTTTCGGGGAGGGGGGAGGGAGGCTCTGTACTGCACCCTGGGGCCCTGGGTTTATTAATGGTGACCTGCCATTAAAGACTAAAGTGCTAACCTGGTCATATTTAGCAGCTTTCAATGGTATCCCAGTGGCCTCTGCCTGCAATATCAACTCCTGCTCCCCCCCGCAGCCCCAGGCCGGCAGGAGCTGACTCCAGAGTTTCTCTGCTACGATGAGTCTGGTGGGCAGCACTAAGAAGTCTCTGTGCTGCTGCTGCCAGACAGATTTCCACCCCCTCCTGCTGCTCCAAGCAGCTTCCCCTTCTCACTGCCAGGTCTTGCCAGGCAGCACTTGGAAAAGAGGACCAAGTCCTGGCATCTTCATGATCCCCTTTATGCAGACAGAGCCTGGGGGTCACTAGGAGAGGGAGATGTGCCAGCACGAAGCTCGCTGGGTTTGGCCAGGAAGGGGAGGAAAACTCAGGCTCTGCAAAGCACTTCCAGAGAGCTCTCTGAGAAAGCACTGGCAAATTATCCCTCTGAGGTGGCAGGCTGGGAAACAAGGCAGCAGCTCTGCCAGACCTGATTAAAACACGACTTGAGGCTAACAGCTTCAGGTCAGAGCAGGAGGGCTGCTCCCACTGCTGCTGTCCCTCTTGCTCCAGTCCAGGAGGGACGTGGAAAACCCAAGCATGGGGGGATGTCCCCTAGGGGACATCAGCAGTTGGATATTGCAGTGACAGGCACTTTAGAAAGATGCTGGGAGCTGCTGCTGCTGCTGGTCCAGGCAGGGATCAGTGTTAGCAGAAGAAAAAAAAAGCCCCAGAGTCTCCTTGAAGCTAATTCTGCTCTTGATGCTTCCCCAGAAGCAAGATCCTGCTGTGCTCCGTGTGCCAACTGAGATTATTGCCTTCCCTGATCACTTCTTCCTGGATTAAAAACTCAGCACAGAGTATTTTACCATGTGTTATTCCAGGATACCCGTTAGAAGCTCCACGTGGTGCAGACCCTGGCAGAGGGATCAGGGAATCACGGGGCACCTCCAGCTCAGGCTGTTCCTGCTGCTCAAGTCGGGAGGTGGGGATGCACCTGCCCCCTCAAACCTCTGCGGTGAGGACGGGAGCAGTGAGGCCAGAGGGATTTTCCTCTCTCCAGCAAGCCCTGCAAGCCACAGATCCCTCGTCCTCACAGCCCTGCCCTTCCTGTGGGCACGTTTGTCAGTGTGGGCTGCAGGCCATTCCCCAGCAGAGCCAGCGAGGGCAGAGGCCTTGTTCCAGCAGAGAGCTCCGGCCCTCCCGGCCTCCCAACAGGACGAGTGCCGGCTTGGCAGCCAGGCTGGGGGCAATCCTCGCTCTCTCGTTTGGCTCTGTGCCCCAGCTGATCTGGAGCCAGGTTTTGCTGTAATCCCTACATCCTGTTGCAGGTCCTTAATCAGCTGGAGCCAGCCTGGAAAAAAACCAAAAAAACCCCAACCCTAAACTGTTGTGGTTGAAGCTCCCCACTGCTGGGTGTTGGGGAGGGGTGGGCAGCAGCTGTCCCGGGCTCTGGGTGGGAGGCTGGAAGGGCTGGGAGACATGGCACCTCCCTTCTTAGGGATGGAAGCAGAGAAAAGGGAGTGCGTTTCTGCTGGGGGTCTCAGCAGGACCCACTCACGCTGTTCCCCTGCAGAGGGGATGGGCCTGGGTTTGAGGCACTGATTCCTCCTGTCCTCTCACCACCAGCTCAGCTATGGATGCTGCCCCTTCAGCCCTCACTGGGCAGGCTTGGAAACTCTCTGGGTTGTTGTTGAGTTGTTTTTTTTCCCGTTTAATGCATAGAATAACACTGATGGGTCTGAACAGCTCCAGCCAGGCGACGAGGGCAAAGAATAACAAGCTCCTGAATGTCAGGCAAAATTATGGGCCATTGCTATTTAGGGTGAGTCTGGTGGATTTAGGGCCTCTCTGTTCTATTGTCCCAGCTGCTCTGAGCATTGGAGCAGGCGAGACACAAGTCGGGAATTTTATTGCAGAGCATGTGCAGGGGAAGGCTGGTACTGAGCGTTTCCGGAGTGGAGCAGTGGTGGGGAGACGGGACAGTGTCTGTTGGGAGGTTGGTGAGATGTGATACTGAGGGGAGGTGGGAGGCTGGAAGTCCTGGGGAGGTGGTCATCATCCAGCAGAGAAGAGAGCCCCATTGCTTCCTGTGTTTTGTCAGCGTGCAGCTCCTGACGCTGATCACACTCCCCAGTTCCGTGTGGGGTTGGTCTCCACCCATCAGACCTGGGCTGACTGTCCGTCCTCCCTGTCCCTTGGCAGACCCTGCTGGTCCCCCCTGCATCTCACGAGCTGCCCATCCCCTTGTCTCCTCTTGTGAAGCATTCAGGGCTGTAGTTTGTGTGAAAGACAAGGCCTAAATTTGTGTGTGGAATGGGGATTAGGGGTTTCGGTGCTGTCTCTTGGCTGGCTTTTGGCTGGCGCTGGTGATGTAACCAGGGCTGGCACTGTGTGTGCCCAGCCTGTCAGGGGGAAGGGCCTAGCTGAACAGCCCAGGACAACACAGAGAGGGTGAAGAAGGTGTTATACACTGAGATAGGAGTCGGTCATCCATGGGAAAGTGAAGTCTGCACGTGTCCTGAACAGGGTGTATCCGGAGCTTCCAGATTTTGGCAAATACATTCTGTCCCATGCCAGGGTGGGGAGGAGTGGCAGAGAGCAAGAAAACCATTCTTCCTGTCTGTCTGCATGGGCAGGAGGCTCAGCAGGGTGAATTCTTTGCTTCTTTGGGGCTCTTTTTATTTGACCGGATTAAAAAGCCTATTTGAGTTTCTTAAACCATTTAATCTAAAATCCCCAGGTAGATGCGCCATTGGATTCAGTTTTAAGCTTATAAACAAAATAGGTCTGTGTTTGTCTCTTCTTCGTTTTGTTCTAAAGAAGCAAGGGTTTGACCTGCCCTCTCTGGAGCCGGGGGGAGTGTTGGGCTTCTGGTGCTTGGAAATCCCCTTGAGCTTTCTGCAGGGTGGGAAGGTGTGGAGCCTGGGGTGCTGGTGGGAGGAGGGAGCAGGGGCCAAGCTCCACTGGCTGGTTCCCAGGGCTCCGTACCCACACGGAGTGCTGAGCACAGGTAAAATCCCATTAGGACCATTGCTCTGCAGTTAGTTTGGGGAGATGGGAAAGGAGAAGACCACAGGAAATGGGAGAAAATGGGAGGAAAGCATGGAATGGTTTGGGTAATTCTTTCCAGTTCCCACTGTCCTTTGAGAGGAGCTAGTTCTTCTCTGCTCCCAGCATGCCCAGTTCCTTCCAGAGTTTCCTCCTGTGTCCATCCTCTCCACCCACTCGTTGTTCTTCTCCTCTGAAGTGCTGTGTGGCTTATTGGTGCCACTCCCTGTGCTTCAGAGGAGATTTTGTGGGCATGAGACCAGTTGGGACTGCTCTCAGAGCAGCCCAAAATGGGACAGTTCAGGATTTGTGTTCGCAGGAGAGAGGTGATAATGATACCCATGGGAGCTGCAGGAATGTTACAGCTCTATGGCCCACAGTGCCATGTCTCTGACAGCAGCTGGTGCTCCCAAGGAAGGTACCAAACCCTCAGCAGGCAGATGATGTGATCGCCCCTGTTCCCCTTGATGTCCTTTCTGTGTGTCTGCAGGGACCACCTCGAGTCAGTGGTGTCATATGGGATGACAGTGGCAGTGCTCAGACCAACCTTAGCAGGAGAGGTATCTCTTCCAGATCCCATCCCCAGTGGCTGGGCCACCCAGCTCCCTCATGCAGCCATGGAAAAGCTCATTCCAGCATGGCTGTAGGAAGGCTGGGAGGGCAGGCTGAGCTCACCTCTTGTTAGCAGAGAGGCCTCCTGTGTCCAGGGCTCTCAAGGAGATGCTTTTTGAAAGGGATGGTGGGAACAAGACTGTCTCCTCCCCCTCTTCCCTCTCCCAAGCAACTGGAGACAGACAGAGGGACAGGCATCTGTCCGATGGCAGCCTGGATAGGAGGGAGCCCTGTTGGCTTTGCCGAGGGAGCCTCTTTCTATATGGAAATGAAGAATTTAGGCTAATGGAGCTCAACCATCTCTAATTTTGCGATGGCAGGAGGATTTTGATTGAAAGTAATTAAGCAAGCTAGCTGTAAAATTAATTAAAGCAAAAGGGGGGGATTTTTTTATTGGATTGGATAGCGATATAGCGGCTGTCAAATGGGGGACGGATGGGGGTGACCTGAATTCTCTGCCCTCCCTCCTCCCACTCGGGACGTTTATGTCACTTTAATCTCCTTACAGCGGCTGGTGTGCATTTGTTTGAAATAATCAAGGAAATATGGTCAGAAATTGTCAGCTTTCAGATCTAATTTACCTGACAGCCCTGCGCGGACCAGTAAGCCTCTGTGTGCGTGTGTGAGAGCGTGTGTGTGTGGTGCATGCAACTGTGTGGTCATGGAGGACTCCTTGTCTCCCTTCTCCCCTGTTTCTCTTCATTCTATCCTCTCTTGATTCCTAGCAAAAATACTTCTGTCACATCTGGGACCACCCAGCACCTTGTAGGAAAAAGAAATAAGTTTGACTATTTTCCTGCGGTCGCTTTTCCACCCCCACCTTCCCATCACTGCCTCCTCCCAACCTGCTGCCTCATCCTTGCACCATAACCAGCTTTAGGGTTTAGGCAATATAGGATTAGGGGAGGTGGCTGTAATTCTTTATTCCAGATGGCTGGCAACTGCTAAACCCACTGTCACAAGCACCGAGTTATAAAAATACTTAAATTAGGCCCTTTGTTTCAGCCCATGTCCCTGCCAAGCAGCTCTGCCGGTGTCCTACCGGGAGCTCAGCTTGCATAGAACAGGTGGGGGACTCTGAGTCCAGACTGTAATGATGCTGGGGAGACGCTTCTCCGGACTCACACCTCTCTGGATTCCCTTGCTCAGCTCCATCTGCTTCTTTTTGCCTTTAGCTCTTAAAGGGGGATCCTGCAGTAAGAACGAGCTGGGCATGAGTTGGTGTCTGTGAGGCTCACTTAGCAGGTGGAGGTCCCAATCCAGGGACATACAAAGGCTACAGATTCTACACATCCTGCTGATGGAGGGGGAGTGCAGAATCCTGGTGGAGATCCCAGGTTTCCCCTGTGGACCAGACCCAGCAACCTGAGCTGGAAATTGGGGAGTGAGGGTAACTACTGTAGGGATGGTGTTTCCTTGGAGTGGTGCCTCACATCTGTCTTGTTAGGTTGGCTCTTAGGGTTATTATTTATTATTTATTATTGTTCTTTAAGCACTGACAGAATTGGGGCTTTTGTTTGTTTTGTTTGGGTCTCCATTTAGAGGCCTTTGCTGAGGCAGACTCCAGTGCCAAGACCTCCGGCGCTTTTACAATTACAGCCCGTGATCCTATTGTATTGTTTATGTAATGACTCTCAGTCCCGAGGGATTCTGCAGCCTTTCTTAGACCAGAGCACCCAGCACCTGGCAGGGAGAGTGTAGAGCAAGTGCTGGCCCCTGGTGCCAAGGAAAATCTCTGGGCTTTACATCCCAAGGGATCATTAATACATAGACGAGTCAGGCTGGACCTGCTGCAAGGATCCACATGCAGGGAAGTTGATTAAACTGCTTCAGAAGGAGCAGATGATTCATCTCTGCCTGGTCTGTGTGGTCGTGGGGGGGTCTCATGGTGACTCAGACACGATGCTCTGGCTGTTGGGTGTCTGTAGCCCACCGGTCTGTCTGGATACAGTGACTGGTCTTTGTGGGCCTGATGATATGACCAGTCCCTGAGTGTCCCAGAGCACCCAAACCATCTCAGAACCAGGACTGAGACTTTTTACCCTGTTAAGCAGACGTGTGGAGGGCTCCTCACCAGCTCTACAACCTGCAGGACATGGGTGGGACCAGCCATGGCCACCCGGGGGGCTGTGCTGAGGTGGGTGATGAGCTCATCACCGTGATTCCTGGGTTTAATTCCAGCTTTGCCACTGATTTGCTTTGTATCTGTAGCCCTGTGAGTGCACAGCGTTGTGCCAGTGCTTCCTCATCAGTATAATGGGTATAATTAGGCTCCCTGATTGAAGATGGCGCCGAACACTGAGTGTGCTGGCAGATTGTTTTCTTTTGTTTAAAAGTCTTTTCCGAAAAAAAAAGAGGTAAGACCCAATTTTAGAGTGCTTGTTCCCACATCCTATTTCAAACATTTGTGGGTTAAACTCTGGCAGTATTAAACCCTTTCCTTCTGGGACAGGTCAGCTCTGAAGAGTTGGCTTGCCCTGAACCTAACAGAACAGAGTTAGGTGAAGACTAAGTGCTTCTAAGCACTGTCTCCTCTGTATTCAGCAAGATACAGGATGTGGCACTGCTGATCTTCTGTGTTAATTACAAATACAACAGAATGTAACATCAAGAATAGTCTAAATAATTTCATGGCCTGTTAACCAAGAGAGTGAGTTCTGGGATGTGGACCAGGCTACCACTGATAATGGTATCTGAAGTCAGTGGTGTCTGGAAGAAGGTTCGTACTGTGCTGGCTGCTCCGATTTCCTTCTGTAGATTGCAAGACCAGATGATTAACAGTGCATTAGATAATTTTCTAACATAACATTCCCTACAGGCAGTTACTGGCATTGCTGTAGAGACATCCTGAACGACGTGTTGGAAAAGGAAGTGCACAGGACAGTCTTTCTGCATTGTGAACATGTGTGAGACCCCCATGCAAAGCTGTGCTCTGTTCTGACTCCAAGTCTCCTCAGACATGGCCGAGGAAAATGCACGTGAGTGCTGACCTGGGGGCACCTTCTGTTGTTCTATTTGCACCTGCTTATACCTGTTCAACACCTCTCCCCTCTCCAGCACTGCCACTCTCGCTGCAAATGAGTCTGGAGACCCTGACTCCAGCACAGCCAGGAGCTGGGAAACATCCCATAGTTGGGTGAGCGGGAAGAAAAGCTCAGATTTGGGTGGTGTGTCTTTTTCTCTCAGCTTGGTGTGAGTAGCACTGCAAAGGCATAATCTCCCTTCTGCTGTCACTGATGTGTCAGCTCTAAAATCATTTTTCTAAGCTGGGCAGTGACATGAGTGTGGGAGCATCAGAGAGGGATCGAGCCCAGTGGGTTGGGAAGGGGAGAGCTGAGGCACTGGGCTGAGTGTCTGAGATATTGGACGTGTTGATTTTGCTTGCTTGTGCTCAGGACTGCAGATGAGCTGCCCACCCTCAGTCTGAGGGGCAGGAGAGTCCTTCAGGAAGCAGACTGGCAGCTCAGCTCACATCAGCTCAGAGAAGCCTTGGGAATGTGCAGGGAGACCTCAGAAGTGAGTCAGGCAGACAGACTCCTGTACCTGCCTTTCCTGCGGAGGCTGTTCAGTCTGTGAGCTCTCACACAACATCTTGCTCCAGTGCTGAATCCTGCCTGCTGTCCCTGTGCATCCAGCTGGCTTGGGGCAGGAAAGGGGAGAAAAAGCCAGATGCAATGGCTCAGCTGATTGGGGGTTTCAGACAGAGGTTGCCCTGCCTGACTTGCAATGGATTCAGGGGCTTTCTGTAGAAACTGTCTCCAGGGCAAGTCTGAACCAGCCAGTTCCACTTAATTTCCCAAGGAGGCAGAAAAGCCACCAAGAAAATAAAAATGTTGCAATAGAAGGTTTGGGGATAAAAGGACATAGTGTTGCTGGCCAAACAAGGCAGTGGGTGATGACATATCTGCCACCCCATTTACCTCCCTGACGGTGGGACCCAGGGACCTCATGAGATTCAGGAAAGCTTTTGTGAAGACATCCTGAGCAGGGAAGAGGTGTGTTGAGTGGCACAAGGCAGTGAGGGGAGCATGGAGAGCCATGTGTTACACTTGCAGCTCAGCTGCTGGGGCCCACTTAAAACAAAGGTGTAAAGGAAAAGGGCAGCTGTGTGTTTTCAGCTCAGCCTCTCCCTCCTTTTTTTCCATCTCATGTCCTTCCTGGAGCTCCATGCAAGTTTATAAAGCTATACCTGAATGCAGTAAAATCACCAAGGTTGACAGGATCCTGGTTTTATTAATTCTGAACCCTGACATGCCAGCCCTCCACCCTGGCAGGACTGTTGTGGCTATTGCAGGCTTCCTCAGGGCTTATTAAACCAGCACCGTGGAAGCCTGGGCTGAATTCATGGAATCATACAATCAGTTGGGTTGGAAAAGACCTGTAATGTCATTAAATCCAACCATTACCCTGCACTGCCAAGCCCACCCTGAAATGGGGATTAACCTCCAGGAGGCACCCAGTGTCCTCACTTGGGTGACCTGTGTTGGTGTGATCCTGGCACTTCTGGGGACATCTCCTGAGGTTTCCTTCCTTCTCCTGCAGCCCAGGAGGGAAGGGAGGTGGTCTGGCTGGGAGCAGCTGGTGCTGGATGGTCTCCTCCTGGCAGTGGGGCAGCCCCAGCCTGGGTGGGAGCCACGCTGCTCCCCAGGCAGGCCAGGGTGCAAAGTCCTAGGCTTGGGAGAGGGCTTTGTGGGAGAGGCTGAAGGCAGCACTCCCTGAGTTCCCTCTGAACAGGAGATACACCCTCATGGAGCTGTCTTTTTATTTGCAAACTGAGCAGTTGTACTGGAAGAGATTTAGCAAACATGGGACTGCACAATGCTGTGTGTACTGAGTCACACATCAGGGCTAGAGCCAACTAGCACTGTGAGCTACTGAGGCAAACATTGGAGAATAGTTACAATAGGCACCAAAAATATCTTCAAATGAGATCTTTCTGCATTGCTGCATGTTGGGTAACAGGGAGGGCTGACAGCCCAAGCTTAAACTCTACCCACATGCTCTAGAGCTCATCCTGGGCAAGGCAGGCAACTGGGATGGGAACAAAGCAGAGGAAAAGCAGGTTTGCTCCTGTAAAGGGAGCCTGATTAGCCAACTTCACATAGGTTGGGAAAGTCCTGGCTCTGGCAAAGCTCTAGGGATTGACCCTGTGGTCCTGGCTCTGGCTGCTTTTCAGGAGGGAGTGACTCCAGAACTAGTGACATCCTGCTGGGTCTGCAGCTCACACCTACACAGGCATAGGGCAGGATTGGTCCTTACAAGATGTCTTCTGTAGGGTTCTGAGGCTCCCAAGCAAGGGAGCTGCTCTTGGGGTTTCTTTAGAAGGCCTACCTCTTGCAAGATATTCTCGGGGGTTTGCTCTGTGGTTGCTCTTTCCTCTCTACCAGTCTTAGAAAGTAAAAGAGCCACTGCCCCAAGGCCCAGCTCCGGTTTCAGAGACACAATTCCCCAAACTCAGATTCTGGGGACTTGTCCAGGCCATCTCAGCATAATGGGAGAACATACTGAGTGCAGGGCAGATAGTGACTACCAAATCCAACTCAGCCTCCTGCCAGGTGACCCTTCAGCATCCTCCCTCCCAGTCCCTAAATCCTTCTCTCGGATCCTGCTGCTCTCCACACCCTCGTGCTGGGCTGGGATCACACCTCAGCCTCTCCATGGCCCCTTGCTGCCTTCCTGCTCACCATCTCTCCCCACTGGTTTTGCAGCCGTTTTTTCTGCCAGCACAGGGCACTGAAAAGTGCTGGCACTGCCAAAAACCCTGTGTGCACTACGACTCCCCAAACATCCCTTTATTTTTATTGTTCTGTTAATTACTGTTTAAACTTTAATAAGTCACTTCGTCAGGAGGGGGGACCTGCAGTGAGGTTTCTGTGCAAACACTGGGCCCGGCAGTGACTCTGGTGTAACATAACCCTTTATACAATGTGGGAATGTTTAGACTGTAACAGAAACTTGTTATTTTAATGACAGTTAAAGGGGGGAAAAAAAAGAAAGGAGCGAATGAAAAAGGGAAGCAAGTTTGTTGGGGAAATGGCTCATCTCAATCTCCCTGTCTGGCCTCTTTTCTCTGGGCTTTAATGATAGCTGGATAAGGAGGCTTTATGGCTTCTGTTGAGGCAAGTCTTGTTCCCAGAGATGCCCTATACAAGGCAGTGTGTGATCCCCTCAGTTGTGCAGGGTGAGGCCAACAGCAGAGAGATGCTGATGGAAGCAGCATGGCTTGATTTTGCTCAGAGGCAGCAGCAGATGCCTAAAGCCAATTTGAGCTCAGTCTAATTATTCTGACCCACACGAGAGACTTTCCCCTTCTATCCAGAGCTTCTTCCACTGGTTAAGTTTTTAAGTAGCTGTGCTGAAACAGATGCTGGCATGTCATAGATAAAGAGGGTCCAACATCCCATGGAAAAATGGGCCTTGAAGCAAGAAAATGATGCCTTATTTTGAGTCCTGACAAGGAGGAACCATGGAGACCTGAGAGAGGGAAGGGGAAAGAACCTGGCTCACACTCTTGGCAGTGGGAGAACAGAGGGTTTACAGGCATCCTTGGCTTTGGACTGTGACTCTTGACATCTGTGTTGCTCTGAGGTAGTGGAGGTGCCTATGCAGTGGCTGCTGTCCCTGCATCACAGCACTGAAGTCACCTCCAGGTTTGGCTTGGCTATATTTAGCACTCGCTATAGACAAAACCATATAGAGTGATATATATGATCTGAAAACCTTCAACTCCTGCTGACCTCTGCTGCTGCAGTGAAATCCCCCAAATCTGTGCAGTGTGGACAGGGAGTGACGCAAGACCAGGAGAAGGGAGAGCTCCCGTGTTTTCCCGGGCAGGTTCCATGTTCCCCCTCCCCAGGTTGGTCACCAGTCCCTGGCAGTTCTGGTTCCCTGGGCAGCCCAGCTTCTTCTGCCAGACCTGGCTGTCAGGCCCAGAGGGAGTGAGGGCAGAGAGGTGTAAAGAGGGTCTGGGGGTGTGGGCTGGGGCACCAGAGCTTTGGGGAGGAGGAAGGTGGAATGGGAACTCGAGGAAAGAAGAGGGAAGGGGAAGAACACCCTAAGGCTGAGGCTGGCAACTGGGAAGGGAAGGGGGCACAGAGGGCAAAATTTTGGGGGAAAGGGGAGGTTGGGTGAGTGTGGGGTATAAGGAGCACTTTGATGGAAGAAAGAACATTCCTCAGGCGCCATCTCTGAGTCCAGTTCCTCTGTGCAGGGACCTTCTCTCCTCTTTGCTGAGTTTCTGACCACAGCAGGAGCCTGGGGACTTGCACTCCAGGCTTTTTGGTGAGGGTGAATGTGGGCAGGAGAGGGAGGGGATGAAATCCTAGGCCTCTGGGAGCGTGTTTTCCCAAGTGGGTGAGCATGCAGGGAACAGGCCAAAACGGTTCACGCTTTCCTCGCCCGCTGCTGGGGTTGTGATTGTTATTGATTGGGTTTGCTGTCCTCGGCACTTTGTGTTTTTCCAGCTGAGCATTGGCTGCCCCTTGAATTTCATTTTATTTTTTACTTTTTTTTTTACCTCTGCTTTAGTTCCTATACCCATAACTGTGGCAGATGGGGCAGGTGTGTGCCCAGCCCTGTGCCTGCCAGCACTGTGGGGCTGGGCTGAGTCTGCACGGGGTTGGGAGACTGCAGGGGTCTGTGTAAAGTACCAGTAATGGGCAAACCTGCTGTCAGTAGGATTAAATTCATAAGTCTGTGTTATCTCTGGATGTGTGTTGTACAAAAAGGTAAAGAAATCTGCTCTAGTAGAAAAGGCAGTGTCAGGGCTTGATGCTGGAGCAAGTAATAGGAGCATGCACAGGGTTTTCCACACTTGGGCATGGGTGATGTAGAGCTGGCTTGGGGTGCATAAACTTCAACTCCAAAGCCAAAAGGCCAAGGGAGTTGCTAGCTGGAGGAATAGTTTTCATTTCCAACATGTGGTCATGTCTTTCAGACCCCACCAAGCCCCTCATGCTGGGCTGCTCTCCCTCCAGCTGTGTGCTCGTGTCCATCCTCCGCAGAGCTGTGCCTGCTCACAGGGCCAGTGGCAGGAGCCATCCCTTCAGGAATGGCATTTTCCAGGTTCCTCTGTGAGGCTGAACATGTCCCATCTGCAAAAATAACTAGCCTATATACCCTGTGGAAACAGGAGCAGCAGCGACACATCTGTCTGGTCTGGGCAGAGCCAGCTTGTGACTAATGCCCCAAAGGGGCATCGAGCGGCTGCGAGCTCCTTGCCAGCGTGCAGGAACCCAAAATAGAGACCTTTGGGGAGGACCAGCCCCATGGAGGGTGAAGCTCTGCAGTGGGCAGAGCAAGAGATACCTCTGGGCCTCTTGCAGGACCAGTGTGTTCCAGCAAGACGTTAATATTGACTGGCTTCCCTCTCCCAGCTGCGGGGCCTGCGGGCACTGCCGGGCACCCTTGTGCCCCCGAGCACCCC